>REGO01001510.1:18991-38347 GCA_010120015.1 Rhombomys opimus | reverse complement strand
GACCTGGGTTCTGTTGTAAATCTTAAAATGTGTCTTTTCAGGAAATGTTTTGCTCTTCAGGAAAGTTACTTTGATAGATACTTTCATTTCCTTCTCCTTAGACATTTTATTTTCAGCTTTCAATTTAGAAAGATGTTGTCCCAGTCAAGAACCCAATGAGATTTTTCATTCCTCTTCCATGGTTTCACTATGTAAAACTAAAGTGCCATATACTGCTTTATTTATTATTTTTGCTATTTTTAAGGTTGGAATGATTAGAGTCGTGGTTACCAAAAGGGTTTGTTGTAAAGTACTCAAGGTATGTACAGTAATTGTCACGTGTCTGACATGATAATCTTATTTACATGTTGCCATACAGTTTTAAAATGCTTGTTGACCAGTAAATATAGTCATTGTCTATTGCAATTTAATAACTTATTTAAAATAGATTTAGCCATATTAGATGAATTTGAGACATATTTTTCTAGGATGAAAGGATTAATATATAGCAATTCCATGATATACATCTAAATCCCTGATAAAGTAAAACAAAGCACTCTAGATATATTGACTTATAATCCTGAATGATCCCAGAGGGAATGCTTTTACAGGAGACTCCAGAATAATATGGAGGTTATAACTGGAAGATTTGACAGTTGGGGACCCCAACGGACATCCATAGAATCCTTTCCTCCAACTAGATGTTGGGCTGGTGCTGATATCAGGGGGAAACTTGGACATATTATATATCTTTTTTCAATTTTGTTTAATTTCCTGATTCAATTTTCCCTGGGATTTATTTCTAGAGACACTATTTTAAAAGGATCTCAACCTCATGGATAGGTTAACTAAATATTCATATGTTTGATAAAATATTGAGAGCACAGGTTCCCCAGCAAGTATGTGCTACAGGACAGCTAGAGAGCCCAAAAATTAACTTACAAGTATAACAGCGGGCAGGTTGCCATCCTTACAAATACTTGTGAGAGACCTTTCGATTAGGTGTCCCACAATTGGTCCTGGTGGAGAGATAGAAATCACAGTGATGTCTTCTTCATTCGGCGCTGGTGTAATTATGTGCACAGTTTCATTGCTCTTTATCAGATCCAGATGTAGCCATCATATTTATGAATGATGTTTTGTCAGATGTCTCAGAATCTAAGAAAAAAGAGCAACCATTGTATACCCTAATTGAACTCACTTAAGCGTTGAATGCTCTTTTCATTTAATAGCATGCATACATTCTGCCTCACCACAAATACACAGAAAATAATCAATATTGTAACATTCATAATAAAGAGATTGCATCACGAGGCACTCGATCGCTAGTTGCATATGGCTCATACTTACAGTTTTAATTAGGAAAGGCCACTTTTTACTTTGAAAGCAATGTGTAAAGGTATTAGAATCAAGAGGTGATGTTGTGGAGATCCTGGTGGCCAAGGAAGTTTTGGAGGACACATGAGTCACATGGGTAGGCTGTGGAGTAAACAAAGGAGACTTCACCCTGAAATGGACTGCCGGGCTCAAGAGGGAAGCCCCTTTGGAGAGGATTAGTCCAGCCCCGAGCTGGAGAATGGCAGTATCCCAGTATGGGCTCTGGAAACCAGAACTTTGCTGGGGAATAGAATGCAATCAGTGTAAGACGCCTAAGACCAAGGACTTCCTTCTGCCACCCTTCCCACCTCCAGATGGTGACTGTGGGCCTGATGGCATCCTGGGAAGAAGAGGAGGACTTGTGGACCCTGGTGGATCTGGAGGAGTGTTCAGATGTGGAGAAAGAGGTGTCTCTTGAGCTTGCCCGTCCTTGGATCGAGGTGCCTTTGGTGGAGGAAGACGCTGTGATCCTGGGGGATATCCTTGACCTTCCATGGGAAGAAGAACCGGCAGATATAAAGGACATGGTGACCCTGATGGACCTAGAGGAATGTTAAGATATGCAGAAAGAGGAGACTCCTGAGCTTGCCCTTTCTTGTACCGATGTGGCTTTGGTGGAAGAAGACGCTCTGATCCTGGGTGATACCCTGGACCTTCCATGTGAGAAAGAAAAGTCAGATATTGATTATTTGGGATAAGGGATAAAGGGCAGCACCATCAGGAATGCAGAGACCCACCCTAAAAGAGACCTGCAGAGCTTAACTGATGGTTAGATTAATTTTTAAACCAGAAAAGGTTTTTAATGCCCATATTTATAATGTTGGCAGCACCATTTTGATTATTCCTTGTCTCTACTTTAGTATTGTCAGCATTTGTGAAGAAACATTCAAAAAAGTGGTGAAAAAATAACAATAATAGTACTTCTATTCTTACCTATACCTCTCATTGTCAATAGGAGCTGATGGACTTCTGGGCACTTTGCCACTATTTGTGCGGCATGTCATCCCACTGTGGGAGCAGTTGTCTGGGTGTTCTATTTCTTTGCTTCCACTGACATCAGTTATTTTTTGCAGTAAATCTGAAGTTTTCTTTCCATGTGAATTAAACAATGATGTTTCATAGAAAACCACGTCCTCTCCAAATATTTGTGGGGAGTTTTCAAAAAGAAAATTTACCAAAGTAATCTGTGATAGAAACAGAGCAAAAGCAAAAGGTCTTGAAATTACATTTGATATATGAGTATTAGAGACTAAAAATAAGCATTACCAGGCTACAGAAGTAGACAATACAGCCACTCCTGATGAGACATAATTGACTAGGATCAGAAGGAAGGAAAAGAAGACCAACCCTATCAGTGGACTTGGGGAGGGCATGCATGCAGAGGGTAAAGGAACTGAGTGATTGAGATGGGAGGAGAGAGGAAACCACAGGGGGGATACAAGGTGAGTAAAGTGTAATTAATAATAAAAAATAGGATAGGATATTTTAAACCCTCATTGGCAAATGACAGAATCATTGACTTCAAACAGCCACTTTCAGCCTAATTACTTAAAATGCACCATTGATTCTTCCTACCCAGGAACATAATTCAAGGGTATATTTATTAAAAACAAAACAAAACCAAAACAGACTTTCATGATAATGCTCTGTTCCCTTGTCTTTGTAAAGACTTGTGAACCTTATGCTTAAATATATGTATCATTACCTTTCTGGCAATATCTTCCCCGAATCCTGAACCCAGTCTCCAGAGCAAAATAGGGGCGAGGCATGCAGCTAGATGATCACTGCACATCATGTTCTTTCCTGAATTTTTATGAATTTTGTGCAGTATTCTGAACAGTTGTATGATGAGAAGGGTGTTCAAGGGTGGAATTTTTCTAGAAGATTGAACCCAAGGACAAATCATTTTCAAATAGTAAACTTTACTCATTGATTTGTAAAAATAAAGAATGGGCATAGAGTAATTGGATCTTATTAATGGTTTTATGAGAATAAAATTAAAGTAGGAATATTCTTGGAATATTTTTCCAAATTTAGATGTCTACATGTAGAAAAATGCAAATGGATCTGTATTTATCACCCTGCACAAAACTAAAGTCTAAGTGGATACAAGACTTCAATGTAAAACAAGACACGCTAAACCTGTTAGTAGAAAAAGTGGGAAAGAGACTTGAACTCATTGACACAGAAGGCAACTTTGTGAACAGAACACCATCAGCATAGGCTCTAAAAGCAACAATCAATAAATAGGGCCTCATGAAACAGAAAAGCTACTGTAAAGCAAAGGGCACTGTCATCAGACAAAATGACAGCCTACAGACTGGGACATGATCTTCCACAACCCTATACCTGACAGAGGGCTAATATCCTGGATATATAAAGAACTCAAGAAGGTAAAAGGCAACAAATTAAGTAATCCAATTAAAAAAGGGGGTAAAGTGCTAAACAAAGAATTCTCAATAGAGAAATATGGGATGGCAGAGAAACACATAAATAAATGCTCAATATCTTTAGTCATCGGGAAATGGAAATCAAAATGACCCTGAGATTTCACCTCATATCCATCATGATGGCTAAGAATAAAATCTTAAGTGACAACACATGCTGTAGAGGATGTGGAGAAGGGGCAAACTCTCTTCCATTGCTGGTGGGAATGTAAGCTTGCACAAACACTTTGGAAATCAATCTGGTGCTTTCTTAGAATATTAGGAATAGTGCTAGCTCAAGATCCAGCTATACCACTCCTAGACATATATCCAAAATATTCTCAAGTATACAGCAAGGACCTTTGCTCAACCATGTTTGTAGCAGCTTTATTCATAATAGCCAGAAACAGGAAATAACCTAGATGTCCCTCAATTGAAGCATGGAAACAGAAATTGTGGTACATTTACACAATGGAATACTACTCAGCAATTAAACATAAGGAAATCATGAAATTTTCAGGCAAATTTTGGGAACAAGAAAAGATCATCCCAAGTGAGGTATCCCAGAAGATTAAAGATACACATGGTATACACTCAAATATAAGAGGATATTAGAAGTATAATATAGGATAGACATATCTGTACTCCCTAAGACTAAGCAAGAATTAGGACCCTGGGTAACATGCTCAACTGTCATTCAGAAAGTCCAGTGGGATAGAAGTTGGACGATGGTAAAAACAAGGAAAAAGGGAGAAGCCTACCACAGAGGGCCTCTGAAACCACATAGTAGGGTATCAAAGCAGATACTGAGACTCTTAACCAGAGTTTGGGCAGAGTTGAGTATCTGATGAAAAAAGGGGGAGATAAAAAGACCTGGATGGGACTGGACCTCTGTAAAGAGAGCAACAGAAACAAAAAAAGCTGAGCACAAGGCTCTGTTTCTAATATTGATAATTCCAACCCATTTCTATTCAAGGAGATAAACTTGAACTGATGCACAAATGTTTCCCATGGCAGCTCAGTCTCCAAATGGGCTTCCTAGTAAGGGGAACCGGGGCTGTCAATGACATGAACTCAATGGCTTGCTCTTTGAAAACCTTCCCCTGAAGTGGGGCAGTCTTACTGGGTGACAGAAGAAAACAATGCAGACAGTCCTGATGAAACCTGATAGGTTATCAGGCAGAAGGGTAGGAGGACCTCCCCAGCCAGTGGACTGGGGAAGGGGCATGGGAGAAGGAAAGGAAGTGCAGGATATGGAGGGGAGTATGGAAGGAGTGTGCAGGGGCTTACACCTGGGATACAGTGTGAATAAATTGTAACACATGAATAAAGCGAATTAAAACATCTGTGTTCCATTAACAACAGGGAAAAAGCATCCTGCCTGGGACACAATTTTACCCAAGAATATCTTTGAACCCAGACAACTCTTTAGAAAGATATTGCTGTTCACTTTTGCTTCTTCTCTTGGAATGTGTGACAGTGCAGTGGGGCTCCATACATAGGTTTAAGCCTGGATTTTGAAAACACCACCTCAGATTAGAATCTGTCTCCCTGCTTACAGCCATGCTTTCAAGTGTTATTCCTTCTACAAATAAAGATTTTGGAAACAAACAATAAAATAGACAGATTTAATTGCTGTAAGAATCAGGCAATCATGAGTATGGGACACTGACTCACCATATGACTCTTCTTAAAATTTCTTTCTGGTGTGTCAACATTTGGCAAATTTATTGTCAGTAATTAATTTTACTAAGCAATTCTCTGATATATACTCTAATGTGTCTAAGCAAACATTATGTCAATTTTTTGTCGTTGTTTAAGAAATTAGAGCAAGGCATTACCTCTTTACAGCAGCGAATCGCTCTTCTTCTTTGAGGTGGTCAAGCACACTAAGCCACTCCTCGTAGAGTCCAGCTGTCATCAGACTATTCTCAAGGTTTTGTAAGAACTCCTGATATACATAGAAATGAAATATTTTGTGGAAAAATATAAATCAAAGAAATTACACAAACTACTTTAAAGTATAAATTAAATTAGGTCAAAACTTTTGTCAAAGCTCTCAACTTATGCCTAAGGTAGAAACTTCATTGACATGGAGGTCTACTGAGTTTGACCCAGCAAAACTAGAAACATAAAAGCAGATTTTTCAGTAATGCTGCTACTGCAGAGAGATATTCCCTTGGCTCAAAGGGCCTCTATTGGACAGCTGAGCCAACTAGCACACACTGAAGGGACCAATACTCAGCTTAACTCCTTTATCTAAATCACATAAACAGACATAATATCGTAAGTTCTACAGGCCAAGGATACTGCTTCTAAGATTAGTGGTTCTGGATCAAGAGATCTAACTTCATGTGCCCATGTGGTCATAAGCAAAGGCTGAGTGAGCCTAGACTTACTCTGTTGTACTTTATACTTTGAGAGGAAATGGTTCTAGTGACATCCTGTAAGTGGTGGAGGAAATGGAATGTGTATCTTTTTGTAATGACTGTAAATAAAAATCAGAAACCTGGGAATGTAACACTTTGTGATTCATAGTGGAATGAGTATGTGAACTCAAAGCTCAGGTCAGGAAAACAACAATCTCAAGTTACAGTTCAACCCTGGAGATACAGCAATAATCTGGATAATTCTTTGTTAGGGAAAACTCATTGGAAACTTCCTACTGAGTCATTCAAAAACTGGGAGAAGATTTCAAATCACCTTGATAATTTCCAACCACGTGCCTCTTGTACAGGTCTCACAGATTTAACTTTAAGGAAAAGCACCAAGCTATTCTTATGATTTCACTTCAGTAATTTCTAGAGTATTCCAACATTTTTAGAGCTAACCCATGAACAGGCATGGTTTGCAGTATTTGGCATAGACCAGTGAAGAAACTCTCTCAGTCACCTTCTCCTTATATCATAAATATATAATAGATGGACCAAACCTTCTTTGGCAATCTGCATTGTTCAACATGACTAGTTCTATGTGGTGCTGACACTCTATTTATTCGTAGGGTAGGGTAATTTTTGAAACTATGACAAGGTATTATGAGGAAAAATTTAGAAAACGTAATTTGTTAATATATGCTGTTCCTATATAAACAAATCACTCAATATGTTCCTCATATAGGCAATACCTGAGTCCTTTATATACTTATAATATAGGTTTATATTATAGGTATATAATCTGCTGTAAGGTATTTCTGAAATATTGTCATTTATCATGTAACCATATCATAATGGGGGTCATGGAACTAATGAGTAACAGAAATGGTTACTTTCAGAGACATATGGATTTAGAGAGATGGCTCAGCAGTTAAGAGCACTGGCTGCTCTTCTAGAGAACCCATGTTCAATTTCCAAATCCCACATGGCAACTCCTAACGGTGACTCCTGTTCCAGGGATCTGACCCCTTCCCATATGTAGGCAAATGTTAATGTACACAAAATATATATATAAAAACAATTAAATATTAACATATTTAAGACCCCCCTAACAAACATCAGTATGTATTATTCCTCTATTGTAATGTTTTATCTTCAAGATATTTATACAATTTATTTTTATTATTCCCTATCTCTTTTTTGCATGAGTCAATTTAACTTTCAGAAATCAGTATTCAAATTTCTCTTTGTCAATGAGATTAGAAAGCAGACCTATCCAATGTGACTACATGCAGAAAATGTTTCTTGTGTGACATAACAAATAACTAAATTGAATTAATAGCGCACAACATTGAAGGGCAAACAAATCAAATCGTCTTTTCAGACAAACAACAACGTAAAAGTGTTTGAAGATGGGAAGAGTTATGGCCAGTCAGGGAACAGAGCTCTTTGTAAGCCTTCCAGTTTGTTTTGATTATAGAATAATTGAAAGACTAATTCTTGCTTATTGTTTAAAAATCTCTGTTTTCTAAACTTGGGTAGGCACAGTTTTAATTGAGGAGAAAGGAGAAACATAAATACAGAGGGAAAGAAAGTGAGCAGCAAAAGTCACTCAGGTTGTTTGAAAAATCTGTAAAAAAATCGCATTATTAATGGGAAGAGGGACTGCCTCTGACATAATCTGATTGGCCTGTCTTTGCCACCTCCCCCTGAGGGGGGAGCAGCCTTATCAGGCCACAGTAGAGGACAATGCAGCCACTTTTTATGTGAACTGATAGACTAAGATTAGAAAGGGGAGGAGAACCTCCCCTATCAGTGGACTTGGGGAGTGGCATGCA
The DNA here is from genome assembly GCA_010120015.1 of Rhombomys opimus. Taxonomy (NCBI): domain Eukaryota; kingdom Metazoa; phylum Chordata; class Mammalia; order Rodentia; family Muridae; genus Rhombomys; species Rhombomys opimus. The sequence continues at coordinate 30,355 of REGO01001510.1, read as the reverse complement.
GAAAGGGGAGGGAGGGTGGGATCAGGAGGGGAGGAGAGAGGGGCTCATGGGGGGATACAGAATGAATAAAGCCTAATTAATAATAATAATAAAAATAATAAAAAAACTGAAAATAATAATAATCATAAATAAACATTAAATAAAAATACAGAAAATATTTTCAAAATAAAAAAATCGCACTATTGTTTTATTTAGCAAACAAGCATATAAACCACATAAGTTTATTTTCAATAAATATACATAAAAACTAAAATTTTGGCTAAAAATGTTCCACACAATGGCAAAAACTAATGAACATCCCAGAAACAGGCATGAAAAACCAGAGTCGATGTGGTTCATCATCTAAGAGATTCTTCTGAGAATACATGCTATTGTTGCTACCCTTGGTTACGTCACAGAAGTTGAAGGTTGGTCTCCATTGCAGAACACACCATGCACTTCAGACTTAGGAGATGGAAGATCTAAGCTGGGGCTGACATGTAAGGCTCCTCCCTGAGGACCAGGTTTAACAGTATTCAAAGGTGCTATGCAAGCTACAGTAGGGGCTGGGGACAGGAAAAAGTAATCCTACACAACTGTACCTCTGAACCACAACAATGACAGGTGGTAAGTAATTGTGTGATTTCTCAGCAGCAGAAAACCATGCCTGGTACTAGAAACCTTGGAACTAAGGTCGTGCTTATTAGAGGAGAAGGAATTGTCCTAAAGGCATTCTAAATATTTAAGCTAATACTCACAGATAATGTAGCTCTTACCCCCTTATCAAAGGTTCTCCTTGCAATGGAATGAGACTATTTCAGAAAACCGTATCTGCTCAAAATACAGAAAATAAATGTTCCAGTGGTTCGTAGCCCAATGGACACATATGAACAGTGGGCTCAGGGAACTTAATTGAAAGACTGTAAAGCAGAGGATCAGATAATCTGTCTTAAATCTGGGTCTCCTAGAAATGAGGGGCAGGCTTCAGTCATCATAGTCCAACAATATGGTTGCTTCAACAATACCTGAGGAGAAACATCATCCAAGTTAGTTGGATGAGGAAAGGTCCTGAAGCCAAACTCTAGACAAAGAACTATAAGCACTAGTCCTTGTTCCCCTCACTTTGGGAAACCAATTGCTAACAGGAACTCAATGACTGGCTCTTTGGCCTCCCCAACCCCCAAGGGAGGAGCAGTCCTGTTAGGCCCCGGAGGAGGGCTTTGCAGCCAGTCCTGAAGATACCTGATAAAACAGGATCAGATGAATGGGGAGGAGGTCCCCCCATCAGTGGACTTGGAAAGGGGCACGGTGGAGATGAGGGAGGGAGGGAGGGACTGGACGGGAATGAGGGATTGGGACACGGTTGGGATACAGAGTTAATAAAATGTAACTGATAAGGAAAAAATTAAAAAAATTAAAATTAAAAAAAAGAACTATAAGCACATAAATACTACTGGGTGTGAGAAATTTAGCCTTTCTCAAAGATAAACCCCTAATTGTTAATCCAGTACCAAATGGTTAGCTCAGAAATAATACATGTACTACCAACCACAAGGAGACTCATCAGGATATTTGAACATATTATGGATTTATACGTATTTATAGAATGATACCAATAAAAGAAAATGGGCCATGTATTTGACAGGAAGAGGGAGGGTGTGAGGAAAGAATTTTAGAACAAAGAAATGGAAGAAATGCAATGTTGCAATTGAATTTTAATTTCAATAATAAAATACAAAAATCATTTTATGGAGCTGAAGGGGTATGTCAGTGATTAAGAACACCTCTTTCTCTGTCATGAGTACTTGTATTTGAGTACTAGTTGTGTGTGTGTGTGTGTGTGTGTGTATAAGAAAGAGAGACAGAGATCATGAGATCTTAAAGGGATCTGTAATGAAGATATATGTGAAGGAGACACAGGCTGTGTGTTGAGGAAGAAAAACCAGCCTCTCAGAAATGAACAATGGTCACAAAGGCATGTGAATAGGCATGCATACCAGGTGACACATGTGTATATGAAATGAATCCCCACACACACTATTATGATTTTGAAATAATATGTGTCACACAGGTCTTCATGTGTCCCATGAGGAGGATGCAATATTCTTCATTACATTACAGTTTATGATGGCTGCTTTGTACTGGAATCCTTATTCCTTTTGTTGTGAACATCAGGGGAAACTTTGAGGTTACCAGATTTCTACCAGTGGTATGTACTGTCACTCAGGAAATGCATCATGAAGAAACTACTTATAGAGACCTAGAGGAATATTGAGGGTAGATGACACAAGGAATCCCCCTACCTTTAGGACTGGAGCGACATGATGAACATCTTCATTGATTAGGTTTACTTGCTGCCCACTGTCTAGTTTGTCTTTCAAAACTGGGCAAGAAGTGATGTTTGCTGATATTATAAAAACACCCTCAGTGTTCTCCCTTTTTGCTTGATGATAGAGAGCATGTCCTGAGAGGAAGAAAGCCAAGTACCTGTCATTCCATCTACAGCACAGGGCACTCTTTGCTCTTTATGAACCACACTAACCCTGCTCACAGGTGCAATGCAAAAGCTGGCATGGATGAAGAGGACGTTCAACTGCTTGGGTGCCTCCATCTCTTGTTGTTCTCATACAGCCTTATCGATAACTCTGAAACCCCACACAACATTTTCTTATCAAGTTTTCCACCATAGTATTGTGACTAAACCCACCTTTCCCAATACCTGTTTCAGGTTTTCCCTACCTATTCTGAAGCCAACCCTTTGAATCACAATAGTTTCTCTAATTGAGGACAGAACTGAAGGCTAGGGAGGGGGTATTTAAGAAGCAGCTCTTATCCTTAGGACAGCCAGAAAAGAACCTTGTGAAACCCACCAAGACTGCACTGGGCAGAATGCCGTCCTTGCAAATAGCAACCAGATCTTTCTGAACAAATTTCCTTGCTTCTCCAATGCCTGGGCAGTGCACACTTTGTCATGTTGGGGCACAGAGCCCTTGTGAAAGAGTGAAGTTATTTGGGGCCATCTTTTCTTCTGTTTTTTTTTTCATCCATATCTAAAGACAGAATGAGATTATTACATGCAGTAGAGTAATATATACAACCTTAAAAATACAAAGCAGTTACAATTGCATCAAGTGCTTTTGTAATGAATACATTATTTGTAATAGAACATTCCCCACATACTAATATTAGTTAGTCATCCTGTATTGTGGGGATATTCTTTGTCCTAATACTCTATACTGTCTTCAATGTTAGACACATGAAGTGAGTTTGCCTGTTGTAATTCTCACAAGACGATACTGGATAACACCCACATGAATCATGAGGTGCTTGATACACATGTGAACAAGCTCCCTGAGTTATATGGACAGTCAGTTGCTTCAGTGGTCATGTCCTTTTCCATAGCTACCTTCATTGACCTTCATTTTAGAAAGTTTTTTGTATTTATTTTATTTTATTAATTACATTTTATTCACTTTGTATCCCCCCATAAGACCCTCCCTCCTCCCCTTCCGTTCCCACCCTCCCCTCCCCCTTCTTCACTCATGCCCCTCCCAAAGTCCACTAATAAGGGAGGTCCTCCTCTCCTTACTTTTGATCTTAGTGTATCAGAACACATCAGGAGTGGCTGCATTGTCATCTTCTGTGGCCTGGTAAGGCTGCTCCTCCCACAGGGGGAGGTGATCAAAGAGCAGGCCAATCAGATAATGTCAGAGGCAATCCCTCTTCCCATTAGTATGTAACCCACTTAGACACTAAACTGCCATGGACTACATCTGTGCAGGGGTTCTAGGATATTTTCATGCCTGGTACTTGGTTGGAGTATGAGTCTCTGGGAAGACCACTGTGTTCAAATTTTCTGATTCTCTTGCTCTCCTTGTGGGGTTCCTGTCCTCTCCATATGTTACTTTTTCCCACTTATTAAGTAGGATTCCATGCACTCTGCCCAAATGTTAGCCATAAGTCTCAGCATCTGCTTTGATAGTCTTCCAGGGTGAGCCTTTCAGAGGCCCTCTGTGGCAGGTTTCTAGGCTATTTCCTGTTTTCTTCTTCTTCTGATGTCCATTCTCTTTGCCTTTCAGGATGGGGATTGAGCATTTTAGTCAGGGTCCTCTCTCTTGATTAGTTTCTTTAGATGTGCAGATTTTAGTAGGTTTATCCTGTTATATGTCTATATGAGTGAGTATATACCATGTGTCTCTTTCTGCTTCTGAGACAGCTCACTCACAATGATTTCCAGGTCCCACCATTTACCTGCAACTTTCATGATTTCTGTATTTTTCATTGCAGAGTAATACTCAGTTGTGTAGATGTACCACAATTTCTGCATCCATTCTTCAGTTGAAGAGCATCTGGGCTGTTTCCAGCTTCTGGCTATTACAAATAAAGCTACTACAAACATGGTTGAGCAAATGTCCTTATTGTGTACTTGAGCCTCTTTTGGATATATGCTTAGAAGTGGTATGGCTGGATCTTGAGGAAACGCTATTCCTAGTTGTCTGAGAAAGCGCCAGATTGATTCCCAGAGTAGTTGTACAAGTTTACATTCCCACCAACAGTGGAGGAGGGTTCCCCTTTCTCCACAACCTCTCCAGCATGTGTTGTCACTTGAGTTTTTTATCTTGGCCATTCTGATGGGTGTAAGATGAAATCTCAAGGTCATTTTGATTTGCAATTCCCTAATGGCTAATGACGTTGAGCAGTTCTTTAAGTGTTTCTCTGTCATTCGATATTCCTCTACATAGAGTTCTCTCTTTAGCTCTGTTCCCCATATTTTAAATTGGATTTTTTTGTTTTGCTGCTTTTCAGCTTCTTTAGTTCTTTATATATAGTGGATATTATCCCTCTGTCAGATAAAGGGTTGTCCTCAAATGTCAGAGTGTATCTCCTCCTTTTCTTAGTTTTCTTACTGAGTGAAATTTTGTTAATTATCAGCATGTGCCCTTCATGAGAAAATATGCAGGACTACGTTTGTCTGCCAGACTCTGGACCCTTGTTCCTTTAGTATTAGTTCAAAACTGAGATCAAAGTCTCTTTGCGGGGCCTGGAGAGATGGCTCAGCAGTAAAGAACACTAGCTCTTCTCCCAAATGTCCCGTGTTCAGTTCTCAGCAATATCAAGGTGGCTAACAACCATCTATAGTGTGATCTGTTTCCTTTTGGCATGTAGGCATAATTTCAGATAAAGCAGTCATTTACAGAAAATAAATAAATAAATCCTTAAATTTTTTTCTTTTCCTCGTTTAAGATGCGTTTTAAAATATAAGACCAAAATGAAATCATAAATAAGTTACTTAGAACAAATGCATTAAGAGTAAAAAAGAAATAGTCATAAAACATAATATAGTTTTCCTCAGAATAGAAAATACCAGGTGGCTGTCTAACACAAAATCATCAGGCCTGAACACACAAGTAGTATTGGATGGATGAGTAATATGTGTGAGTGCATTTGCATGTGTGTGTGTGTGTGTATGCACGAGTGCTAAACCATATACATACACAACTGTCTTTGTAAAGAAGACAAGAAATTGGAAGCAATCAAGGGAAGTGCATGGGAGGATCGGAGAAGGGCAACAAAGGAGAATATAGAATGAAAGCATATTATAATTTGGAAAAAGAGTAACATAAATTCAAATGCTCCAGTGTATAAATGTTAGGTCCATTTCTAGTCCAGAGCGAGGTTTAAAAGACACACAGGAAATATCCTTGTTGTGGAAAATGAAATGAGGTTAGAGGCTGGCCTTGGAGCTTAAGGCTATTTTCACACAAGCCCAGAAATAAATTATCTTCAATTCCATTTAACATTAAACTTTTCTATATAACATTCATTACAGGTTTGTCTGCCTACAGTTATTAGCGCATTTTCTCCTCTGATCATGAAACCCACAGAATAAGGAACATATGAATATACAGCACTTAGAAATGATGTTCTCATGGGACAAAAGATGTGTGCACACACAATTTCATGTACACAGTGCCTTGGCATTCCTCCCTATGTTGACTATCTGCTTGAGAGATGGAAATGAAAAGTTCTCCCTAAATCTTATGAAAGAAGGGAGAGATGAAAGACCTGGAGGGGACAGGAGCTACACAATGTAAATAACAGAACCAAAAATTCTGGGGTTTTTTTTTTTTCTGTGACTGATAATCCAATCAAGTTACATTCCTGGATATAACCTAGAACCCCTGCTCAGATGTAGCCTATGGCAGCTCAGTGTATCTCCTATTAAGAGGAATAGGGACTGTCTCTGAAATGAACTCAGTGGCTGGCTCTTTGATCACCTCCCCTGAGAGGGGAGCAGCCTTACAAGGCCACAGAGGAAGACAATGCTGCCAGTGCTGTTGACACCTGATAGGCTAGGGTCACAGAGAATTGGAGGAGGACTTCCCTTCTCAGTGGACTGGGGCAGAAGCATGGGAGGAGAAGAGGAAGGAAGGGTGAGATTGGGACAGAATGGGGGGAGGTGGCTACAATTGGGATACAAAATGAATAAACTGTAATTAATATATCAATTAATTTTAGACAGTTCTCACTAAAAACTAGCTGAGTCTGGACATCACAATTTAGAGTACTCCTGAGCCTAACCTGAGCTCTATATCTGTATGTTTTTGTTTTCTGCGGTGCCCCTTTCCTAAGCAAGAAAATGACACTAGACATTGACATATTATGCAGAATAGAAGTGGGAACTGAGAAAGGGCACTTCAAGGAAGCATGAACTCACTGCTCTGCTCTTGATTTCTTCTAGATTATGAAGCATCCATGATCATTCAAGTTGTGATGATTCCCATACACTCCAGGCATGATGAAAAAGCTGTAAAATTTCTTTCCCGCAGATTGAAGGTATTTCGTATGTTGTTCATAATTATGTCATGTGGGATCTCATGTTGTATGGGAAGAGAATGTGAATATGAGACTAATGGTAATAAGTGTGAGCAAACCTTCCAATAGGATTTAGCATGCACTGCTCTATATTATTTCCCTTGTGCTTCAGGACAGAGTACAATAGCGCATTAGCACTCTCTCTGGGATACTCTGATAAGGTAAGCCTGAGTAACTGAGAACTCATAAAACTTGGGAAGAAAAATGAAAACTTTTTGGTTTTTTGGAGAACATTGGCCCATCACTAAACTGTGTGTTTGTGGATTTGGGCTTTTGCTGTTCTCCCCTTTGACAGTTTTAAAGCTTTCCAGCTTCAATCTTGATGTCACTAAGATTCTTATATCATTAGAAGTTTTCTTCATTTGTCCTTATTTATATTAATCAGTTTGACTTTTTACTCCCCCTTGTATATAATAAAAAGTAAGATATTTATATTCATCATGGTTTGGGGACTTTTTTTCTTTAAGTAATTCTATTAGCCATGTCAAGCATTGCTTTGTATATTTTTTCTCTCTCTTGATATCTGCCACATTTGTAAAGAATCCATTTACATTCCCTGAATGAGGGCAGTGTTCTCAGGAGCAGTGAAGTGGGATGGCTTCTTCTTCCTCCAGTTGCTGTTCTTTCTGCCAATGGTCAGGTTGATGCCGTTTGCTGTACAGAACACATTTAGCGTCCTGGACACACAGCACTTGTGTAACTTTCTAGTTGGGGGCATGGCTCTTAGAGAGTCCATCCTAAATATGAGCAGGTGAAAGTTGCATGTGATAGCCAATTTCATCCAGAGAATCGGAGTCACCTGGGTAGAGTCTACAACCACAAGGACAAGCAGTATGTGGCAAAAACTTATTTTTCCATAGAGGCCTGTGAATAACAATGGTTGACACAATTTCCCTTCTATCTGCTACACCTGGGAGGGGCACTAAAACAGTCAAGAACAATTCAGTGCTTTCAAGGAAACTGAGCTTTCAACCCTTTAGTCTGTTTTTCTTGATGATTTTTCACAATCTTTCAGAATTTCTTTTGCACAACTCCGTTTTTGAACTGTGTTCCAATAATAGTGAATGTGGACTAGAACTTGAGGTATCTGGATGTTTACAAAGGAGGCATGAGAGCAAGAACAGGACAAAGGGTGCCAGGGGTCAGGCAGAAATAAAATGTAATGAATAAATTGGAAAAAAAAAAGCAAAAAACAAAGACCAGATTTGTTTTGTTTTGTTTTGTTTTTTTGTTTTGTTTTGTTTTGTTTTGTTTTGTTTTGTTTTGTTTTGTTTTGGCATGTTTCTGTACTTTCAGCACTGATTAGAGTGACAGTGAGACACTCTATACTGGCATTGAGTATTTTACTGACAGTGAGGACTTAATTGCAATATTTTTGCCATTAAACAAAACAAGAAGAAAAGATCCAAAGTGTGGATGGATTATGCCCTGTGTGTATTATCCAATACACTAAAATTCTAAAAGTAAGTATTGTAGAAAATCATAGTAGTTTAGTTTTACTTTACACTTTAAATAATCAAGAATGTTCCACTGATTGTTTTTCAGAAACTAGAAGAGCTGGAATATAGGGGTAAGGGTCTCCCAAGTTCTTCAGAAGAAAGAGAGTGAGTTTGTAGGAGGGAAGGTGGGACTGGGAGGAGAGATAGGTGTCGACTACAACATACATGTAAATTGAATAAACTAATTAATTAATTAAAGAGAATGTCCTTGGTTAGAGGGTCAGTCTCAGAAAAGACCCTTGGGCCCAGAATTTTTGGTTCAGTTGCTCTCCTTGTGGAGTTCTTCCCCTGTCCAGGTCTTTCTATCTCCCCTTCTTTCACCAAGGACCGTTCATGTAGATAACCTAGAACCCATGCACATATGTAGCACATGGCAGCTCAATGTCCAGGTGGGTGCCCTAATATGGGGAGTGGGAGCTGTCCCTGACATGAACTCAGTGGCTGCCACTTTGATCACCTCCCTCTGAGGGAGGGAGACAACCTTACCAGGACTCAGAGGAAGACAATTCAGCCAGTCCTGGTGAGACCTGATAGATAGACTAGGATCAGATGGAAGGGGAAGAGGACCTCCCCTATCAGTGGACTTGAGAAGGGACATGATTGGAGAAGAGGGAAGGAAGTTGGGACTGGAATGGGATGAGGGAGGGGGCTACAGATGGGATACAAAGAGAATAAACTGTAATTAATTTAAAAATGTAAAAAATAAACTAAATTTTAAAAATGTCAGGCTTGTTAGAACATCGATGGTTTCAGATTCATAATTCTTATATTAACACATTCGTTGATTTTATTACTATTACCTATTTGTCAATAATCTGGTGAACAATTCTAGAAAATCGCAGCATATGGAATAGGAGGTGATTCTGTCAGGAAGGCTCCAGGAATATGAATATGTTTTCTCATGCAATAGGAGAAAATGCTGATAATGGAGAGACAGTGAACTGAACATTTTTAATTGGATTCAGAGAAATGGCTAGATTTCAGATTTGTGTAACAAAACTGAATCCACATTGTTTGGAGCATACAGAATATTTTTATAAGTGTTACCTTTTAATTTTAGACTTATTTATTTATGTGAGTGATTAGGTGACAAGTATATCTGTGTACCATGTTGTGCATGGTGTCTGAGCTGGTCTAAAGAGAGAATCAAATCCTTATGAAGCTTTGGATGCCTGTGGGCTACCATGTGGTTGCTAGGAGCCACTGACACACCTCCCTAGTTGGTTAGATTCTCTTTAATGTTCAACAAATGATTTTTTTTTCACCAGAAACAAGAAAACCAATGGTTTGTTTAGTTTGTCTTTTTAGAATACTTCTTTTTCTCAAGTAGAAAAAGTGCAGGAAAATGCCAGTTAATTTTTCAACAGACCTCAGAATTTTACATAAAGAGAACTTATCATGTGTCTGAAGGTTCAATTATGACTTAAATGAATGAGATGATTTCTATGTTTCTTTGTTAGTAATGTGTATTTAAATTTAAGAATAAAAAATGTAAACAGTGGAAATTCAAGATTATTACATTGATCTCAGGTATTCCTGCTACTCACCTTGCAGTGGTCTGGGAGTTTCTTTATGGCCACAACAGAAACATAGCTGGTAATCTTGAACATTCTAACATGTTAAAAAAAAAAAATCACAAATGATCTGACAGTGTACTCGTGAAGGGTCTTATCATTTTTTTCCTATCCAAAAAACAAAGTCCCTCTAAAGATGATTATTATATCTTAGATGTTTTTATATGCAGAAGGATAGTGTAAAATAACATTGGCAAATTTGTCATGATCAAGTATCTTCTGTATCTATTTATTTGCACATCTGCACATCAGCAGAACTCAAAAACAAAACCCAATGTTAACTTGAAGTAGTTTGAAAGTAACTAACTGGCATTCCTATCATTGTTGCTACCTTCTGCATATCATTTACTGTCTCCATGTTTGTTGCTGTTAAATATAATGGCTATAAAAAGTACAGAGAAAAAATATTATGACATAACTTTGTCACATGATTATACACTTAGGTATTATTTAATCACTACTTATGATGTACACCTGCAATAACAAAGCTGATGTAACCTAAACACCTTGATTTTTTTTTTCAATTTTTATAACTCAACTCTGGCAGGATGGCAGCCTCACAAATCTATCTAAATTAAGTACTTGTGTAACGGGTACTCAAACATAACAGGTAACAGGTCCTGTATGATGAAGGGAGACTGAGGAGCCATGGATACTGGAACTCTTTTATTTCATCATGGCAGCAGGGGTTGGGGAGCAGTAGAAACAGAGCTGAACCATTTGCTGCTTCCCTGACTGTACTTCCACCATTTTACTAATTTATTTTCATGCGCCGAATATGCACAGTTGAAGGAAGTGAACTTTAAACCATGAACTTTAAAACAATAAGAATGAGTATTTTCTCCATCAGTCTTTCTAATTAGTTGATATGCAATGTTGAAATACATTGCAGTGATAGATGTAGGAATCCAAAATAAATATTTTAGTGATTAAACCCCATCACTTCATATTCTTGAGTATAAACAAGTGCTTATAATATTAGCTTTCTACTGCATTTCATATTTAACTCTGCTCCAGAGACCTAAGAAGAGAGCCTGAAGAAAATAGCATAAATTCAAATGGTAGGAATTGATCAGAATGGATTCCACTGATATAATGGAATTCTAAGCTGTCACCACAGAATATGACAATGAGTAGATAGGCACATTTTATGCAGATAGTTTCGGTAGTACCAGGTTATCTTCACTAAAGTTTCTAAGAATCTAGGAAAGTGTACTGAAGAGCTTAAGATAGCCTGAATATAACTCCATTTTGAAATAAAGATCTTGACTGGGAACTGAATTCAGGCACCAGGAAATATCACAGAGTGTACACCTGGCAGAAAACAAAGTTAACTCTCCTAGCAACAGCCTTCAGGAAATATAACAAAATAAATGCTTCATAGAAAATAGAGACAAACTCCCTGGCAATAATCAATGGGAATTGGTTGAGAATCA
>REGO01001509.1:43326-60621 GCA_010120015.1 Rhombomys opimus | reverse complement strand
TCTAACAGGAACTCAATGAAGATACCTGATAAAACAGGATCAGATGAATGGGGGGAGGTCCCCCCCTATCAGTGGACTTGGAAAGGGGCACAGTGGTGATGAGTGAGGGAGGGAGGGACTGGGAGGGAATGAGGGTTCGGGGCACGGCTGGGATACAGAATTAATAAAATGTAACTGATAAAAATAAAAAAAAAAGAAGTTAAAAAAATGAATGTGCCAAGGAGATCAATTTTAATTTTGACAGATTAGTGTGTTTTGTTTGATGTTAAGGTCTTTGATCCACTTGGACTTGGGTTTTGTGCAGTGTGATAAACATGGATCTAATTGCAATCTTCTATATGCAGACATCCAGTTAGTCAAGCAGCATTTGTTGAAAATGCTTGTTTCTTTCCATTGATTGGTTTTTCATTCTATGTAAAAAATCCTATTTTCATAGGTGTGTGGGTTTATTTCTGTATCTTCAGTTAGATTGCTTTGATCAAGTATTCTGTTTCTATGTGAATATCACAGGTTTTTTAACTAGTTCTCTGAAATTACTATTACTATTATTATTATTGCTGAAATCAGGGATGTTTATAACTTGTTTATTGTATAGGATAATTTTAGCTATTCTGTTTTTTGTTTATTATTCATAAATTATAGGATATCATGCTACAATCTCCAGACCCAAAGAAGCTATGTAAAACGAGGTATTAAGGGAGGATGCTTGAATTTCACTCAGAAGGGGAAATAAAATAGTCACTGGATGTGGATGCAGTGAGTAAACTGAGTAGGGGAGGGATTAGTGAGCATGTGTGGGGATTAGGAGAAGTAGAACAGTTCAGCGAAACTATATTGTCAACAGCCCTGGGTCAGAGAAAAGAAAACAGAGAAAGGTGGTATCTCTAGGACGTTTCAGAGGTCTGGCACACGGGAGGGTCCAGGAAGCTTACGGGGTCACCCTCGCTGAGGCTTCTAGCATATGGAGCCTCAAGTGACTACCTTCTGTAGCCAGGCAAGACTTCCAGGGGAGGGATAAGAACACAAAGCTACCCACAAAATCTTTGACTCAAAATATTTTCTTCCTAGAAGATGTTCAGTGACTAAGCAGAGTACAAACTGAGATAATGGCCAACTAAATGGACTACTTGAGAACCAGCCTATGGGGTAGAACCAATCCATGACACTATTAATGTTACTCTGCTATGCTTGTAGACAAGAGCCTAGCATAACTCCCCTTAGAGGTTATATAGATGCAGAGACCCACAACCAAACATTGCTCTCCATGTCCTATGGAAGAAATGAGGGAATGACTGAGGGAGCCAGAGTGGTAAAAGATTCCACAGGAAGATCTATAGTGTCAACTAATGTGAGCAATGGGTGCTCACAGAGACTGAATCACCCACCTAAGACCATGGACTGGACCTAGGCCCCTGCACATATGTAACAGATGCACAGGTTTGTCTTTGTGTGGTTCCCCCAACAAGTGGAGCAAGTACTGTCTCTGACTCTCATGCTTGTCTTTGGATTTTGCTCCTTTAATTTGGATGCCAAGTCTGGCCTCAGTGAAAGAGGATGTGCCTAGTCCTGCAGCAACTTAATGTGCCAGGGTGGGTTGGTAACCATGGGGGACTTCCTCCTTCTGTGAGGTAAAGAGGAAGGAAAGATATGAGAGAAACATAAGTTTGTGTTGGGGGACTGTGAGGAGAGGAGAGCTTCTTTGATCAAGATGTAAAGTGAATAAATGAATGGAGAAAAAACAAAACAAAAGTACATTTCATGAATGACATATTTTTTTGCTAGAGGGACTATGGATCTTTGGGAGAAGGTTATCAACCTAAGTAGGAAAATTTCACGTAAACTACATATAAGTTTTGTAGGTATTTTAAGGTAGATATTTAATTATTTGTTTTCTTATGACCTTTCCAGACACTATTACTGTTTTGTTCCTCTCTGATTTCTTCCTATATTTTTCTCACTCCCCATTTAGCTGAAGCAACTATTTTTCTTTAAAAGTCACTTATACCATCCTGTTCTCTTACCTGTTGCTTTTTTCCCCAGAAGATTTATGTATTTGCATTTTTGAGTGCTCTGTCTGCATGTATTACAGATGGTTGTGAGTTGCCACGTGCTGTCTCAAAATTGAAGTCAGAACCTCCAGAAGAGTAGATAGCGCTCTGAATCACTGAGCCATCTCTTCAGCTCCTACTTTTACTTTTATAGTTTCTTTAGTTACTCTGGGTTATATTCGTGAATGCTCATTTGGAGCCAGGAGCTTCCAATGAGAGGGACCTTGTGCCTTTTGTCTTTCTGGGTGTAAGTTACCTCCATCAATATGATCTTTTCTAGTTCCTTCCATTATCTTCCAACGTCATTTTTCTTTATAGCTGAACAATATTACACAGTGTGTATGTGCAACATTGTATTTATCCATCTGTCAGTTAAATGACATTCAGGTTATTTTACAGTGAACGTGACTGAGCAATTATCTGTGGAGCTTTGTATTGAGAGTTCTTTGGACATATGGGAGGAACAGAATAGCAGGGTCATATGGTAGATTTATTCAGTAGCTTTATTTGATTCTCCTCACTGATTTCCAGAGTGAGTAGCCTAGTTTGCAATCCCCATGACAGTGGGTGAGGGTTCCCTTTTGTCCATGTTTTCTTCTGCATTTGAGGTCAGTTGTTTCATTGATCATTGTCACTGTGACTGGGGTAAGATGAAATCTCAAAACTGTTTTGATTTGCATTTCTCTGATTTGGTAGGCATGATAAAGTTTAAAGACACTTTTTAGCTATTTTTATTTCTACTTTTGAGACATGTTTGTTTCCATCACAAGCCAATTTTTTGAGCGAGCTCTTTGGGTTTGGTTTATTAATTAATTAATTAATTAATTAATTAATTTATTTTTTTGCTCTTTGTACTGTATTAGGTGTTTACCTGGCAAAGGCTCTTTTTTTGTGGGCTTCTTCTTAACTCAGTTATGTTTTCTTCAGCAGTCTAGAAACTTTTTAGTTTCATGAAATTTTACTTGTTAATAGTTGACTTTAATTTATAGGCAAGTGTATTCCTATTTGGAAGTCCTTTTCTGATACCTGTATCATGCAGGGAATTTTCTATGCTTTTTTCTAGTTCTTACAGGCTTTATATTTTAAGTCGTTGATCCATTTGAAGACAGTTTTGTGGAACATAATAGATATGGGTTTAATTTCAATCTGACAGAAACATACACACACATAGAAGAGGAGAAAGATGGCAAAATATAGAGCTTTATTTGTGGCTCAAGTTGGCTGAAATTAGCTTTTTTCTTTAGTGATTATGTTTAAAATTTTGTTCACTTAAAAACATTACATATATGTATATCATATAATTATATATATAATTAACATATATACACACATACAAGTTATAGTACAATTTGTAAAGGTGCATGCAACCAATAGGCCAATTATCGTAGTAAAGTACAACTTTTTTGTATTAAGCATTGATTTTTTATTTTTATTTTTTTATTAATTTCAGTTTATTTGATTTGTATTCCAGCTCTAGCCCCCTCAGTGATTCCCTCGTAATCTGACCCGCCCTCCCTCACCTCCTCCCTGCTCCTCTCTAAGTCCATTGATAGGGGAAGTGGTCCTCCTCCCCTTCCTTCTGACCCTAGTTTAACAAGTCCCATCAGGACTGGCTACAAAGTCTACCTTTGTTGCATAACAAGGCTGCTCCTCCCTCTGCAGGGGGTTGGGGGGGAAGTCAAAGAGCCAGCCACTGAGTTTATGTTGGAGACAGTCCCCTTTCCCCTTACTGGAGAAACTCACTTGGATACTGAGCTGCCATGGGCTACGCCTGAGCAGGTGTTCTAGGTTATATCCATGTATGGTCCTTGTTTGGAGAATCAGTCTCAGAAAAGAGGACCAGATATATTTGGTCCTTGTGGTGCTCCTGTCCTCTGCAGGTCTTACTAATTAAACTAGTTCTATTCATTAACTAAGATAAGCTTCTATTCTAAACCTGAAAAGCTTGAACTTATGAGAAGATGCCAGATTCTGGTAGTTGATTGTGACGGCAAAATGACAGCCATTTGTTTCCTTAATTTTTTTTTCCTGAAGCTTACTGCTAATAGCACATTTCAGTTCATAACATAAAACCTTCATCTGAAGTGCAATAATAAGTGTCCGCTGTTGAGTATGCCAAGACTGATAAGGAGATGGAAGAGCTGGTGGAGACAGAACAGCTATGCTGGGACATCAGGAACCTTTTCCTGACAAGAACCATTTGACCCATAAAAAAATCTTTAGTTACATTGTTTTTTTACTGACTCAAGTATCTTGTTTGTCCCTACGATGTTACATATTCTCACTGTCTCATTATTTTAATTTTAATATGTTCATCCTAGCTTAACAAATTTATGAAAATCAAATTATAGTTATTTGATCATTTTAAGATTCTTTGACCTTGATGACAGTCAAATTTTTATAAGCAGCCTTACTTTTCTAATTTCTTGCTTTTAGATAGTCACAATTTTAAATGCTCATGTCAATTAAAAATAACATTTAAAACAATTATAAAGTATTAAATATTCACTGAAAAATATTGTGTTATATACTCTCAGAAAAAGCTGCTTTCATTTTAACTTTTTTCATTTTTTATTTAATTATTTTTATTTTTATTAAATACAGTTTACTCACATTGTATCCTCCCTGTACCTCCCTCCCTCTTCCTTTCCCAATCCCATCCTCCCTCTTCCCCACTCCTGTCCCTCTCCCAGTCCACTGATAAAGGGAGGTGCCCCTCCCCTTCCCTCTGATTCTAGTCTATCAGGTCTCATCAGGAGTGGCTGCATTGTCTTCTGTGACCTGGTAAGGCTGCCACCCCCTCAGGGTAAGGTGATCAAAGAATAGGCCAATCAGTTTTTGTCAGATATAGTCCCTGTCCCCTGTGCAAGGGTTCTAGGCCATCTCCTTGAGTGGTCCTTGGCTGGAGAGTCAGTCTCAGAAAAGACCCCTGTGCCCAGACTTTTTGTATCTGATGCTCTCCTTGTGGAGCTCCTCTCATCTGCAGTTCTTATTATCTCCCCCTTCTTTCATAAGATTCAACTTCATATGGAATAACAAGAAACCCAGTATTGCTAAAACAATCCTCTACAATAAAAGATCTTCTGGAAGTATCTACATCCCTGATCTCAAGCAGTGCTACTGAGCAATAGTAATAAAACCTGCATGCTACTGGCAGAGAAACAGAATGGTTGATCAATGGAATCAGATAGAAGACCCAGAAATCAACCCACACACTTTTGGACACCTGATTTTTGACAATGATGCCAAAACTTTTCAATGGAAAAAAGATAGCATCTTCAACAAATGGTGCTGGTTTAACTAGATGTCTATTCGTAGAAAAATTTAAATAGATGCATACTTATCCCCCTGTACAAAACTAAAGTCCAAGTGGATCAAAGACCTCAACATAAAACCAGACACAATAAACCTGTTAGAAGAGAAAGTGGGGAATACCCTTGAACTCATTGGCACAGGAGACAAGTTCCTGAACAGAACACCAACAGCACAGGCTCTAAGAGCAACAATCAATAAATGGGACCTCATCAAACTGAAAAGCTTCTGTAAAGCAAAGGTCACCGTCCTCAAAACAAAATGACTGCCTAAGGATTGAGAAAGAATCTTCACCAACCAAATGTCTGACAAAGGGCTAATATCCAGTATATGTAAAGAACTCAAGAAGTTAAACAGCAACAAATCAAGTAATCCAATTAAAAAATAGAGTACAAAGCTAAATAGAGAATTCTCAATAGAGGAATATTGAATGGCAGAGAAACTCTTAAAGAAATGCTCAACATCCTTAGTCATCAGGGAAATGCAAATCAAAATGCCCTGAGATTTCACCTTACACCCATCAGAATGGCTAAGATGAATAACTCAAGTGACAGCATATGCTGGAGAGGTTGTGGAGAAATGCGAACTCTCCTCCATTGCTGGTGGGATTGTAAACATATAGAACCACTTTGGAAATTAATCTGGTGCTTTCTCAGACAATGAGGAATAGTGCTTCCTCAGGATCCGGCTGTACCACTCCTAGGCATATATCCAAAAGAGGCTTAAGTACACAACAAGGACATCTGCTCACTCATGTTTGGATCAGCTTTATTTGTAATAGCCAGAAGCTGGAAACAGCCCAGATGCCCCTCAACTGAAAAATGGATACAGAAATTGTGGTACTTTTACATAATGGAATATTACTCAGAGATAAAAACCAATGAAATCATGACATTTGCAGGTAAATGGTGGGAACTGGAAAAGATCATCCCGAGTGAGCTATCCCAGAAGCAGAAAGACACACAGGGCATATACTCACTCATAAGTGGATATTAGACCTATAATATAGGACAAACATACTAAAATCTGTACACCTAAGGAAGCTAATCAGGAAGGAGGACACTGGATAAGATGCTCAATCTGCATACAGAAAGGCAAAGAAGATGGACATCGGAGGAGGGAGAAAACAGGGAACAGGACAGGAGCCTACCACAGAGGGTCTCTGAAAGGCTCTACCCTGCAGGGTATCTAGGCAGATGCTGAGACTCATAGCCAAACTTTGGGTAGAGTGCAGGAAATCTTATGAATAATACAACTTTTTATTACTTCTTATTTTTGGAGATTATAATTACATAATTTCCTTCTTCCCCCTTCTCCATATAAACCATTCCATATATCACTCTTTCCTATTTTTCAAATTAAAGTCTTTTTTCATAATTTTTTTTATCTATCTATCTATCTATCTATCTATCTATCTATCTATCTATCATCTATCATCTCTTTCTCTCTTTTTCTCTGTCTCTCTTCTTAAATACCTGCTCAGTCTGCTTAATGTTGCTTGTATGTATATTTTCAGCACTGACCATTTGGCATCAATTTGTGTGCTCTTCCCTAGAAAATATTCTCCTAACTAAGCATTCCTAAGTTGCCTGTATTTCTTACAGGGTTACATAAAGTTTGGAGGCCTTTTGGTCTTTCTCACACTAACATTAGCCTGTCCATTGTTTTTATTCTTGTTCAGCTTGTGTTTATGCAGTCATGTTACTGACACATGATAGGTGTAGCTCCTGAGCACACTAGCCTCATAACAAACTCCTGATCCTCTGCTCTTACAAAATTTCTGATCACACTTCGCTTTAGGTGAGGGAGTTGTTTTATAGAGGTTTAATTTGGACTTGGCTTGACAACTCTGAATTTAGAGTGGTTGTGCCTTTCTAATGTGTATTCCATCTCTTGTAAAGACTATAAGAGTTGAAAAGCTTTTATGATGGTTGATGTATTTGTCTATGAGTATATTGTAGAACGACTAAATAAAACAGAACCCAAAAATCTGTGCCCAGGAGTCTTTTCTGAAACTGAAACTCCAAACAAGGACTGTAAATGGAGATAACCTAGAACCCCTGCACAGATGTAGCCATGGCAGCTCAGTGTCCAAGTGGGTTCCCTAGTAATGTGAACAGGGGCTGTCTCTGACATGAACTCAGTGACTGATTCTTAGATCACTTACCCCTGAGGTGGTGAGCAACCTTACCAGTCTGTAGTGGAAGACTATGCAGTCATTCCTGATGAGACCTGATAGGGTAGGGTCAGATGGAAGGGAGGAGGTACTCTCCTATCAGTGTGTTGGTGTAGGGGAATGAGAGGAGAAGAGGGAGAGAGGGTGAAATTTGGAGGGGATGAAGGAGTGGGCTACAGCTCAGATAAAAAATGAATAAATTGTCGTTAACAAAAATTAATTAAAAATTTTAGCTAATTCCTTATATTCTTGGATATGTTTTAAAGTTAAAATTTTAGATTTAATGTTATTAAAACCAATCTCACATTAGTTCCTAATATTTGAGGCACCGGATCTTGTGAAAGATAAGTTAGGTTCCTCAGTTCTAACTTGTAGTGACAAGAACAGAAAATGGTGCATGTGGTGAATAGGTAGTCTCCACCCTGAATATGTCCCAGTGGGACAACTGCTTTGTCTTCAGGGTATCTGGTAGTTTCACCAGTAGATTTTGGATTGTCTTATGGTATGACCCTGTTTATTCACAATGTTTTTTGCCGGAGCCTGCCAGCAGAGTCGAACAGTTCTTGAGTTGGGAGTGAGGATTAAAATTAATAAACTAGCACACAACACACAGGAGACTCTTTTAAGACGCTCCAGACTTGATCAGGCAGCAGCCAGCAGCAGCCTAACTTTTATTGCAGAGAGCTTTTTAGCCAGAATAAAAACAGCTCAGAACCATGGGTGAAATTCACAAGGAGGTAAAGCAAGGGGTGTGATCTTCACAAGCTATCCCACCTGCTGTCACAAACAAAAGGAGATGGACTTGCAAATTTTTCCCTGATTTTAGTGAAGGCCTGGTAAAAGCAGTCTTTCCACTGAGATTTAAATATCAAAGCAGCTGCCAGATCAATGGCTCCCCACAGTTCTCTCTTTCCTGCTCATTTGTTAAGTTCTTAGCTCCTAAGGGTATTTATTGATTTGACTTGATGGCTACTTAGTGGTACCTGAAACTAAAGGAATTCATACTCTCTCTCTATTGCATGAAATCCAGTTGCTTTCAATTCCTGCTGAAAATCTCAATGTGAAATGCACTGTTGCTTGACGAGTTTGATATTATTGAAATTTCATAGTGATCCTAAAATTTTTCTGTCCCTTACAATAGTTCATCCATACAGTACTTTTTTCACATTTATTTTATTTTATTTTATTTTATTTTATTTTATTTTATTTTATTTTATTTTATTTTATTTGTTCTTATCTTTTTTTTGAGAGAGAAAAAAAAAGAGGAGAGAAAGAGAGAGAGGGAGTAAGAAAGGGCAGGGAGAATCTCAAGTTGGGTGGGTAGGGAGGCAGGAAAGATCTAGAAAATGTTGGAAGAAGACAAACAATCAAAATATTTTGTGCACAATTATTTTAATGTAATGTGGTGAATATTCATTAGAGTAGGCATGAAATCCCTTAGGATGAGTTGAGATGCTCTATGAATTGTTTTGCCTACTCCAAGGACTCCTGAAACAAGAGCAGGTGTCCCGCTGAGCACTAGATTTACTGAGCTGCTTTGCATATTGTGTCAAGAGCCAATGGTCCACACTGTTCAAACATCTTTAAGAGCAGCTTGTCAGTGTCTTAAGAAGCAGTCTTTAGACCAGCTCTCAGAGATGGGGTCAGTGGCTCTCCTGCTGTGGATGCTGCTGTTCTGGGTACCAGGTGAGAGGGTGCAGGGAAGTGTTGAAAACATCTGCTGTAACTATGGATGATTTCCGTGCCTTTGACATCTTGATTATTGGAATTACAGTATCTTTGATTATTTTTTTTCTTTTCCCAGGCTCCCTTTCATTTTCTAACAGTGCAGAGTGATGTGTGTGACTATTGTCATAGCAGTTATGTGCCTCACACTGAGATCAGCATATCTGCAACAGTAGTTTTGTGTGTTTGTCATTACAGGTTATGTTAGGCCCAACAAGAGCCTAAATATAAGAAGGTATGAAGAGAACTCAGGAAACTAATCATCCATCATTGCAAAAATGCAAGAGTTTCCTCTTGACCATTGTGCAATGGGGTCACCCCTGCTGGTCAGCTAGGAGTGGCACCGGGAGACAAAGACCTTAGGTTTTTAAAAGACACATGGCGGGAATCTCCTGGGGTTGCCTTCTTGGCGATTTAGGATTGGATGAGGGGTTTAACTTTTAAAATAATTGGTTAGTTCTGGTCACCTTTAGGTCCAGTCAGCCCTGTCGTAAATATCTGATCTTCAAGTCAGTTTGGAATTTCCTGCCATCCACAGTTAAATGTGGGAGGGTGGTTAACTCATCCCATGTCTGTTCTGAGGAGTGGAGGTTACAGGCTTTGGATCAAAGGTCAGGAGATGGATTGGGGCCATTTGGCCCAGTTTCCAAACAAAGCCCATCTCAACGGCACCAGCCGGTGATTTTCTCTCCATTTAGCAGAGATCTCTGCTTGTTCTCTTCCTTATCTCTGTCCTCACAGATGGCTAATGTCAGGAACTTTTACATTCCTTGGCTCTCTGGAGAAGCACTAAGAGGCTTCAATTAATATGGGTCAAAAACTTGCAAATATAAGTTATAAGGCAATTAAAAGAAACATAGTTACAAAGTTAGTCTGATTCTTTCAGTTCAACTGGGAACATTGTTCTGACCCAGTTTCCAACTTCCTTGACTGTGTCTCTAGGACAAAAGGCCATCATCTCCTGCAGGGCCAGGGAGAGTGTCAATCAATTTGGCATAAATCTTATGCATTGGTATTAACAGAAACCAGGACAGCCTCCCAAATTACTGATCTTTAATGAGTAGGTCTAGAGTCTGGAATCCTTGCCAGGTTCAGTGGTGATGAGGATGAATTAAACTTCACCCCACCATCCATCCTGTGGAAGCAGATGATGTTGCAACCTACTATTGTCAGCAAGGACTAAAACTTCCTCTCACAACCCTCTAAGTCAAAGCCAAAACCTTGCATGGTTGCTGCACACTGAACCCTAGTGTTTCAGATGTCTTTCCCATGAGATATCTCAATTAGGGGTCTGCAAAAGGCTTGTTTGAAAAAAGAGAAGAAATAAAAATGGAAAACTCTCAAGTCATGAGGGCATTTGTTTCCCTTGTAACCTTATAATTAAACAACTTTGTTACTAAAAATGATGACCCTGCTGCTATTTCTTTTTTTTAACAATGCACTATATTTAATTACATTTCCCCTAATCTTTTTTTTCCCAGCATATTTTAAAAAGTTCTTTGTTAATTACACTTTAATCACTTTGTATCCCCCCTGTGGTTCCCTTCCTCCAATCCCAAACCCTTCTTCCTCCACCCTCTGCATGCATGCCCCTCCCCAAGTCCACTGATAGGGGAGGTCTTCTTTTTCTTCCTTCTGATCCTAGTCAATTAGGTCTCATCAGGAGTGGCTGCAGTGTCTTTTGCAGTGTCCTGGTAATGCTGCATCCCCCTCAGGGGGAGGTAATTAAAGAGCAGGACAATCAGTTCATGTCAGAGACAGTCCCTGTTCCTATTACAATGGAACCCACTTGGATAGTGTACTGCCATGAGCTACATTTATGCAGGGTTCTTAGGTTATCTCCATGCATAGTCCTTGGTTGGAATATCAGTTTCAGGAAAGATCTCAGTGCTCAGATTTTTTGGTTCTGTTGCTATCCCTGTGGAGTTCCTGTCCTCTCTAGATCTTACTGTTTCCCACTTCTTTCCTAGGATTTCCTGCACTCTGCCCAAAGGTTGCCCACAAGTCTCAGCATCTGCATTGATAGTCTGCAGGAAAGAGCCTCTCAGTGGTCCTCTGTGTCAGGCTCCTGACTTGTTCCCACCTTTCTCCTTCTTCTGATGTCCATCCTCTTTGCCTTTCAGAATGGGGATTGAGAATTTTAGTCAGGCCCTCCCTCTTGATTGGTTTCTTTAGATGTACAGATTTTAGTAGGTTCATCCTATATTATATGTCTATATGAGTGAGTATATACAGTGTGTGTCTTTTTGCTTCTGGGATAGCTCATTCAAGATGATCCTTTCCAGTTCCCACCATTTACCTGCAAATTTCATTATATCCTTGTTTTTCATTGTTTTGTAATATTCTATTGTGTAGTTGTACCAAAATTTCTATATTCATTCCTTCAGTGAGGGGCATCTGGGCTGTTTCTATCTTCTGACTATTAAAATAAGGCTGCTACAAACATGGTTGAGCAAATGTCCTTATTGTGTACTTGAGCCTCTTTTGGGTATATGCCTAGGAGTGGTATAGCTGAATCTTGAGGAAGCGCCATTCCTAGTTGTCTGAGGAACCGCCAGATTGATTTCCAGAGTGATTTTACAATTTTACATTCCTACTAGCAGTGGAGGAGGGTTCCATTTTCTCCACAACCTCTCCAGCATGTGTTGTCACTTGAGCTTTTGATCTTAGCCATTCTGATGGGTGTAAGGTGCAATCTTAGGGTGGTTTTGATTTGCATTTCCCATATGACTAAGGACATTGACCGTTTCTTTAAGTGTTTCTCTGCCATTCGATATTCCTCTATTGAAAATTCTCTGTTTAGCTCTGTACTCCAATTTTTAATTGGATTATTTGATTTGTTGCTTTTCAGCTTCTTGAGTTCTTTATATATACTAGATATTAGTCCTCTGTCAGATATAAGGTTGGTGAGGATCCTTTCCCAATTTGTAGGTAGTCCTTTTGTTCTGAGGACAGTGTCCTTCACGTTACAAAAGGTCTTCAGTTTCATGAGCTCCTATTTATTGATTGTTACTTTTACAGCGTGTGCTGTTGGTGTTCAGTTCAGGAAGTTGTCTTGTGACAATGAGTTCAAGGTTCTTTCCTACTTTTTCTTCTAAGTGATTTAGTGTGTCTGGTTTTATTTTGAGGTCTTTGATCCACTTGGACTTTAGTTTTGTGTAGGGTGATAAGTATGGATCTATTTGCATTTTTCTACATGTAGACATCCAGTTAGACCAGCACCATTTGTTGAAGATGCTGTCTTTTTTCAATTGAATGGTTTTGGCTTCTCAGTCAAAAATTCAGGTGTCCATAAATGTGTGGATATATGTCAGGGTCTTCTATTCCATTCCCTTGATCCACCAATCTGTTTCTCTGCCAGTACCTTGCAGTTTTTTTGTATTGTTGCTCTACAGTACAGCTTGGGATCAGGGATGTAGATACCTCCTGAAGATCTTTTACTGTCGAGAATTGTTTTAGCAATTCTGGGTTTCTTATTGTTTCATATGAAGGTGAGAATTTTTCTTTCAATGTCTGTAAAGAATTTTGTTTGTAATTTGATGGGAATTGCATTGAATCTCTAGCTTGCTTTTGTTAAGGTGGCCATTTTTATTGTATTAAGCCTGCCAAGCTATGAGCATGGGAGAACTTTCCATCTTCTGATATCTTCTTCTAATTCTTTCTTCAGAAACTTGAAATTTTTTTCATACAAGTCTTTGACTTGCTTAGTTAGGTTCATACCAAGGTACTTTATGTCCTTTGTGGCTATTGTGAAGGGTGTTGTTTCCCTAATTTCTTTCTCAGCCCTTTTTTCTTTTGTATACAGGAGGGTTACTGAATTTTTTGAAATAATTTTGTATCCAGCTACTTTGCTGAGGGTATTACTCACCTGTAGGATTTCCCTGGTAGAATTTTTGGGGTCACTCAGGTCTATTTGAAAGAATAAAACCGTAGCATAATGCGGGCAACAACAGGATATCTGCGGTTGGGCATCTGGCCTTTGAGGGGAAACGGGAAGTCCCTGAGAAAAGCACTCTAGGCACCCGAGATAAGGGCCGGAGATGTGACTCGGCTCACAATCTGCCTTCTGCCTTCCTGCCTTCCCTGTTCCCCGAGATAAGGGCCGGATACATGACTCAGCTCACCATCTGCCCTCCCGGCTTCCCTGTTCCGGGTACGTGACTCGGTTCACAATCTGCCTTCCCGCCTTCCCTGTTTGTGACTTAACTATGGCTTTGTTCAAACCACCCAATCAGATCCCTGTAACTATGCTTCTCGCTTCTGTAACCGCGCTTCTGCTCCAAAACCCTATAAAAACCCGTCACCCCAGCCGAGAGGCGCGCAAGTCTTCCCAGAGACTCTGTC
The DNA here is from genome assembly GCA_010120015.1 of Rhombomys opimus. Lineage (NCBI taxonomy): Eukaryota > Metazoa > Chordata > Mammalia > Rodentia > Muridae > Rhombomys > Rhombomys opimus. The sequence continues at coordinate 47,016 of REGO01001509.1, read as the reverse complement.
GCCCCGGGTACCCGTGTATCGAATAAAGCCTCTTGCTGTTTGCATCCGAACAACTGGTCTCGTTGATCCTTGGGAGGGGGTCTCTCTGGCGGAAGACACCCCTCGGGGGTCTTTCATATTATCATATCTTCTGCAAAGTCAAAGTGATACTTTGACTTCTTCTTTTCCAATTAGTATTCCCTTCATCTACTTCAATTGCCTTATTGCCCTAGAAAGGACTTCAAGAACAATATTGAAGAGATATGGAGAGAGTGGACAGCCTTGCATTGTCCATGATTTCATTTGAATTGCTTTAAGTTTCTCTCCATTGAGTTTGATATTGGCTGTAGGCTTGCTGTATATTGCCTTTACTCTGTTCAGGTATGTGCCTTGTATCCCTGAGTTCTCCAATACTTTAAATATGAATGGATGTTGTTATTTGTCAAATCCCTTTTCGGCATCTAAGGAGATGATCATATGGTTTTTCTCCTTCAGTTTGTTTATGTGGCAGATAACATTGATGGATTTCTGTATATTGAACCACCTGTGCATGCCTGGGATGAAGCCTACTTGGTCGTAGTGGATGCTTTGTTTGATGTGTTCTTGTATTTGGTTTGCAAGTATTTTGTTGAGTATTTTTACATCGATGTTTATCCTGCTGCTATTTCTTAAAAAGGTTTTTTATATTTAATAATTTTTATAGTTAGACAATGGCATAAACTTAAACAAAACTTTCCACACTCATTTAAAAATAAAGTAATTAAAGTAATTTAAAGCATTGTTAATCCATCTGGCTCTTTCTCAGACAACTAGGAATAGCACTTCCTTGAGAGCCAGCCATACCACTCCAAGGCATATATCCAAAAGAGGCTCAAGTATACAATAAAGTGTAATTAATTAATAAAAAAAGAGTTACAACAAAAAGAAAGCATTGTTAATGATCCGACTTTCAGATGCTGGTTATACTCTTTCATTTCATAATATTTTTATTGATTATTTGGGAATTTCACACCATGAATCATGATCGCACTCCCTTTTGGTACCCACAAGTTTGCTTGGTTTCACCTGGGACTTACCCTCATCAAATGAAGATCAAATAACAGGTAAAAGTATACTTATCAGAATCATATCTGACTTCTCAAAAGAGATTGTGAAAGCCATAAGGACCTGGGCAGATGTTATGCAGACACTAAAAGACCACAGATGCCAAGCCAGATGACTATACCCAGCAAAATTTTCAATCACTATAGATGGAGAAAACAAGATGTTCCATCACCAACTAAATTTAAACAATATCTATGAACCAACACAGCTCTACAGAAGATAGAACAAAGGAAACTTCAACCCAACGAGGTCAACTACATCCAAGAAAACACAGGATATAGATAACATCACAACAGCAAAACCAAAAGAACACAAGCACACAAAAATACTATCACCACCAACTCCATAATAAAAGGAAGTAACACTCATTGGTCACTAATATCTATCAATATCAATAGACTGAATTCTTCAATAAAGAGACACAGGCTAACAGAATGGTTACAGGAACAGATTTCAACGTTCTGTTGCATTCAAGAAACACAGATAGATAATGAAGATCGATACTACCTCAGACTAAAGGGCTGGAAAAACGTTTTCCAAGCAAATGGGCCCAAGAAGCAAGTTGGAGTTGCCATGCTAATATCTAATAGAATAGACTTCCAACTAAAATTAATTGAAAGAGATGGACAAGGGCAGTTCATTCCCATTAAGGAAAAAATCCACCAAGAGGACATCAAAATCTTGAATGTCTATGCCCCAAATAGAAGGGCACCCACATTCGGATAAGAAACATTCCCCTCTCTGTCGAAGGATCAGTGAGCCTTGCTATACTCAACTAGAATTGAAAGTCTAGGAGAGCATTCAAGGGTCAACATGTCCTTTAATCTTTTATGGGAGATACAATTTGAATCAAGATTAAATATTTATTTTCCACTATTTTGCCCTTTTTTTTTCAATTTTTTTATTATTATTAATTACACTTTATTCATTTTGTATACCCCATAAGCTCCTCCCTCCTCCCCTTCTGAACCCACCCTTCCTCCCCTTTCTGCATGCATGCTCCTCCCCAAGGCCACTGATAGGGGAGGTCCTCCTCTCCTTCCTTCTGATCTTAGTCTATCAGATCACATCAGGAATGGCTGCATTGTCTTCTTCAGTGGCCTGCTAAGGCTGCTTCCCCCTCAGGGGGAGGTGATCAAAGAGCAGGCCAATCAGTTTATGTCAGAGGCAGTCCCTCTTCCCATAACTATGTAACCCACTTGAATACTGAACTGCCAAGTGCTACATCTGTGCAGGGGTTCTAGGTTATCTCCATGAATAGTCCTTGGTTGGAGTATGAGTCTCTGGGAAGTTCCCTGTGTTCAAATTTTCTTGTCCTGTTGCTCTCTTTGTGGAGTTCCTCTCCAGATCTTACTATTTCCCACTTCTTACATAAAATTCCATTCACTCTGCCCGACAGTTGGCCATCAGACTCAGCATCTGTTTGATAGTCTGCACAGCAGAGGCTTTCAGAGCTCCTCTGTGGCAGGTTCCGAGGTTGTTTCCTGTTTTCTTCTTCTGGCTTTCAGAGGCCCTCTGTAGCAGGTGCCTAGGTTGTTTCCTATTTTCTTCTTCTCTGATGTCCATCCTCTTTGCCTTTCAGGATGGGGATTGAACATTTTAGTTAGGGTCCTCTCTTTTGCTTAGTATGTTTAGATGTACAGATTTTAGTGGGTTCATTATTTTCTTTAAGTGCTTCTCTGCCATTCGATATTCCTCTACAGAGAATTCTCTTTTTCACTCTGTTTCCCATTTTTTAAGTGGATTACTTGGTTTGCTGCTTTTTAGCTTCTTTAGTTCTTTATATATACTGGATATGAGTCCTGTGTGAGATAAAGGGTTGGTGATGATTCTTTCCCAATCTGTAGGCAGTTGCTTTGTTTTGATGACAGTGTCCTTTGCTTTATAGAAGCTTTTCAGTTTCATGAGGTCCCATTTATTGATTGTTGCTCTTAGAGTCTGTGCTGTTGGTGTTCTGTTCAGGAAGTTTTCTCCTGTACCAATGAGTTCTAGGTTATTCCCCACTTTTTTTTCTAGCCGATTTGATGTGTCTGTTTTTATGTTGAGGTCTTTGATCCACTTGGACTTCAGTTTTGTGCAGGGTGATAAGTCATTTGTAGCTATTGTGAAGGGTGCTGTTTCTCTAATTTCTTTCTCAGCCATTTTTTCTTTTGTATACAGGAGTGCTACTGATTTTTTTGAGTTAATTTTGTATCTGGCCACTTTGCTGAAGGTGTTTATCAGCTGTAGGATTATCCTGGTAGAGTTTTTGGGGCCACTCACGTATACTATTATATCATCTGCAAATAGTGATAATTTGACTTCTTCTTTTCCACTCTGTATCCCCTTGATTTCCTTCAACTGTCTTATTGCTCTAGCAAGGACTTCCAGCACTATGTTGAAGAGGTATGGAGAAAGTGGGCAGCCTTGTCTTGTCCCTGATTTCAGTGGGATTGCTTTAAGTTTCTCTCTGTTCAGTTTGATGTTGGCTATAGGCTTGCTGTATATCACCTTTACTATGTTTAGATATGTGCCTTGTATCCCTGATCTCTCCAATAGTTTAAACATGAATGGATGTTGGATTTTGTCAAATGCTTTTTCAGCATCTAGGGAGATTATCATGTGGTT
>REGO01001509.1:31089-42521 GCA_010120015.1 Rhombomys opimus | reverse complement strand
AGCTTTCTTCCATGGTGATCAGACAAGATACAAGGGATTATTTCAATCTTCTTGTATCTGTTGAGGCTTGCTTTGTGACCAAGTATATGGTCTATTTTGGAGACGGTTCCATGAGGTGCTGAGAAGAAGGTAAATTCTTTTGTGTTTGGGTGTAAAGTTCTGTAAATGTCTTTGAGGTCCATTTGATTCATGACCTCTGTTAGAGACATTGTTTCTTTGTTTAATTTTTTTTGACTTGTCCTTTGTTGAGAGTGGGGTGTTGAAGTCTCCCACTATTAATGTGTGGGGATCTATATGTGGTTAAATTTTATCACTGCTTCTTTTACAAATGTGGGTGCTCTTGTATTTGGGGCATAGATGTTCATTATTGTGATGTCTTCCTGGTGGAATTTTCCCTTGATGAGTATGAAGTGTCCTTCCCCAGCTCTTTTTATTAATTGTGGTTGAAAGTCTATTTTATCAGATATTAGAATGGCTACTCCTTCTTGTTTGTTGGGTCCATTTGCTTGGAAACTTGTCTTCCAACCTTTTACCCTCAGGTAATGTCTATCTTTGTGCCTTAGGTGGTTAGGTGTGTTTCTTGTATGCAACAGATTGCTGCGTTTTGTTTAAGTATCCATTCTGTTAATCTGAGTCTTTTTACTGGAGAGTTGAGCCCATTGATATTAAAAGAGTTTAATGACCAGTGGCTGTTAAATCCTTTGATTTTGATGTTGACTGTGGTCATAAGGTTGTGTGCTTGTTTGCTTTTTGTTTTACTGTAGCAAGGTTAATTATTTCCTGTGTTTTCTTGACAGAAGGTAATTTTCTTGGGTTTTATTTTCCCTTCCAGTGTCTTCTGTAATGCTGTATTTGTGTGTAGGTATTGTTGAAATTTGTTTTTGTCATTGAATATTTTGTTTTCGCTTTGATGATATTTTGGTTGTAGACTTAACCTGGATTCTCTCACACCACAGTGCTCATGCTATTTACTTTCTCATTTGGTGGCTACTTTTCATAGGTCCCTAAAAGCCAGCCCAGCTGCCCATCATTTATAAACCAGGCCTTTACAATGAGAATTGAAATGCATCAGAGAAACAGGAGCACCAACATGGAGTCACACACACAGGTCTTCATATTCCTCCTCCACTGGATGTCCAGTGAGACATTAAGGAGTATCAGAATGTCATCAAAATAGTTCATTTTTAGAGAAACACCTATTTACTACAGGAATCCAATAGTATGCAGGGAATGCCATTGGGTAAGGTATTTGATCCCAAAATTTGTATCAGGAACTCCTGTGTGTATATGTGTATTCTCACTGCCTATTTCTGATTGCAGGTACCCAGGGGAACATTGTGATGACCCAGTTTCCAAAGTCATGTCAACATCTGTAGGAGACAGGATCACCCTAAGCTGCAAGTCCAGTCAGAATGTGGATAACTGTGTAGCTTAGTACCAACAGAAATCAGTGCAGCCTCCTAAAGTGCTAATCCCCTATGCATCCAATCAGCACACTGGGGTCCCTGATTGCTTCACAGGGAGTGGATCTGGGACAGATTTCACTCTCAGCATCAGCAGTCTGCAGGCTGAAGACCTGGCAGTTTACTACTGTAAGCAGGATTATGACTATCCTCCCACAGTGCTTCAGGTTCCATCACAAACATAGTTGAGAGTCTCACCACCTGCCTGCAGCACACACAGCCCTGGGCCTGCACATTTCCCCCTTCTGCCTGAGATCTGTTATGCATGACTAATTGATCCATCCTTTAGTAGGAAGTTAATAAAGTGATGGCCTCCATTCTTCCATAGTGTTTGCAGCTCAGGTGCTTATTGATAAAAGTGAGAAGCTAACTGAAGGGATTTACAAGTTGTGGTGTTGCACTGATTGGATACAGTACAAGGAGGAAACAACATTGAAGTTTCCAGTGTCATGTTGGGTTTAGATATCTCCATGTTAAGCCTTTAGGCTATAATGAATCTGTATAAAAATTGACAAAGTATACAGAATCATGAGATTATTAGTTTAGATTAAGAATCCACAAGCAATTGGTAATTGACCTGGGCAGTGGTCATCTTGCATTCAATTCCTTCAGAGTTGTCCAAAGATTTATTATAGTAGCTGTAAAAATTAAATTCCTTTAAGAACTTTCAGTATTCATTCAGTAAAATGCTTAGAGGATTTGTGCTAATTAGTCTTTGTAAATATTTGGACACATTTGCTGGTTTATGGGATATTGGAGTCTTTATAGATTCAAATACATGTGCATACATAAGACATTAATAATTAAAAAAAACAAACATGATACACTTTGAGAGATAAATAGAACCAATGCTCTCTCTGAGGCCCTCAAGAAAGCACAAAGAGAGTATTTGATCTGTGTTGTTGTCCAAGGTATTTTTGGCAAGGTCCAGTGTGATCATGGAGGCTGAACTTTGAAGGGGTTAAGGTTTCAGTTCTTGGGAACTGGAATTTTTCCTCTGAAAGACAGTTGTGACTGACTTTTCCTGTATTTTCATTGCCAACATTGTCTGATTTAGCTCTCTTCTCACATGGATCCAAAACCTCCATTCAATATTATAGTAGATGCTATACTTATTAATAAACTTCCTTGACATAAGCATTAATTCATGGAAGCCTTCCTTGTCCCAACTTTCCCTTTTGTCTTCTTAATTCTTCCTCCTGTCCTTCTTCCATATGACATCTCATCATTCCTTATTCTTACAACTGCAGGTTCATGTCATTGTGGAATGTTTTTCTTTCTGTGTCCCTTGTTATTGATAGATTTGTTGAGTACAATAGTGTTGGTTGGAACCTGTGGTCTCTCAGAGTTTGTAGAATATCCTTACAGGACTTTTGTTTTAAGGGCTTCACTGAGAAATGAAGTGTTATTTTAATGGTCCTGCTCTATATGTGACTTTGTTTTTTCCCCTTGAATCCTTTAATAACCCTCCCCTCCATATGTTCCATGTTATGATTGTTATGTGTTGTGAAAAATTCTTTTCTGTTTCAGTTTATTTGGTATTCTCTCTGAGTCTTGTGTATTGCTTGACAGGAATCTCATTGTTTAGAGTAGAGGAATATTCTTGTATGTTTTTGTTGAAAGTATTTTCTGTGCTCTTGACCTGATTGCTTTCTTTCCTTATCCCCATTATTCATAAGGTTGGTGTTTTGATATCAGATTTTCTTCATGTTTTGTGTCTGGATATTGTTTTAGACATAGTGTTTTCTTTGAGAAAATTACTTTATCTACCTTGTTTTCAAGACTTGAAATTCTCCCTTGCTTGTTTTGTATTCTGATGGTGAGTCTTAACTCATTTTTTAAATTTAAATTTATTTTTATAATTATTCACTTTTCATCACAGTTGTAAACCCTTCCCTTGTCTCTTCTTGGTCCCACCCACCCTCTCTCTTTTTCCCTATTGTCCTCTTCTATTCCTCAGAAAGGCGGAGACTTCTACCCCTACCATTTGACCGCAGCCTTTCAAGTGCCATTACGACTGCCTGCATCTTTTTCTTTGTGGTCTGGCAATGCTCCCTACCAAGGGGAAGTGATCAAAGAGCAGGCTATAGAGTCTGTGTCAGAGAGAGCCTCTGCTGTCCTTACTATTGACCCCACATGGAGACAGAGGTGCCCATAGGCTATTTCTGAGCAGGTGTTCTATGTGCTCTTCATGCATGGTCCTTGGTTGGTGCATCAGTCTCTGTGGGCCCCCTTGGACTCAGATTTTTTTCGTGTTGTTGGGCTTTTGATGGAGCTCCTGTCCATTCTGGTTTCTTCAATTCCTCCACTCTTTCCTATGACTTCCTGCCCTCTGACCAAAGTGGTTGTGAGTCTTAACATATGCTTCAATCCCATGCTGGGAGTCCTTCAGAGGACATTAATGACAAGCTCCCATCCTGTTTCCTGTCTTCAACCATTTCCAGAGTCTATTATATTTGCCATCCTGGATGAGAATTAGGCATCCTCCCTAGGGTCCTCCTTGTCATTTAGCTTCTTTAGGTCTGTGTATTATATTATGATTATCTAGTATTTTGTTTTTCTTTCTTTCTTTTTTTCTATGTATATATATATATATATGTATATTTGTATTTTTCTTTTTTTCTATGTTTGTATGTATTTATTTATTTCAATTTATTCATTATATATACCAATTGAAGCTCCCTCCCTCAAGTCCTCCCAGTCCCACCCTCCCTTTCTCTTTATTTTATTTCATTTTTTTAAAATTTTTTTGAATTTTATTTTTTTTTCTTATCAGTTACATTTTATTAACTCTGTATCCCAGCCGTGTCCCGATCCCTCATTCCCACCCAGTCTGTCCCTCCCTTCCTCATCTCCACCGTACCCCTTTCCAAGTCCACTGATGGGGGGGACCTCCTCCCCATTCATCTGATCCTGTTTTATCAGGTATCTACAGGACTGGCTGCAAAGCCCTCCTCTGTGTCCTGACAGGACTGCTCCTCCCTTGGAGGGTGGGGAGGCCAAAGAGCCAGTCATTGGGTTCCTGTTAGAAATAGTCCTTGTTCACCTCACTTTGGGAAACCAATTGGTTACTGAGCTACCACAGGCTAAATCTGAGCAGAGGTTCTAGGTTATATCCATACATGGTCCTTGGTTGGATGTCACTCTCAGAAAAGGCCCTGTGCCAAGATATATTTGGTCCTTGTAAAATGGGTATAGAAATTGTGGTATTTTTACACAATGGAATACTACTCAGCAATCAAAAAGGAGGCAGTCATGAAATTTGCAGGCAAATTTTGCGATCTAGAAAAGATCATTCTGAATGAAATATCCCAGAAAGAGAAAGACAAACATGGTATATAGTCACTTATATAGACCTATAAGATATGATAAACATAATGAAATCTATACACCTCCCTTTCTTTTTCACCATATAACCTTCTTCCAGTCTACTCAAAGGTAGAGTTCTCCTCCTCTATCTCCACATCCTTATAAAATCTCATCAGGACTATCTGGATCCACTTTCTTGGTTGCCTAGTAAGTCCACATCATGAGGGACAAGTGATCAAAGAGCAGGCAATATAGTTCATGTCAGAGGCAGCCCCTGCTCCCCTTACTTTGGAACCCAGATGGAGACTGAGCTACCAATCAGTTACATCGGAATAGGGGATCGTTGTCCTCCTCATGTATAGTTCTTGGTTAGTTCATCAGTCTCTGCAAGACACCCTGGGCTCAGGATTTTGAGCTTTGTTGGTGTCCTTAAGGGGCTCCTGGCCCCTTTTTTTGTGCTTCTCTCCCCCACTTCTTCCATTAGACTCCCTGCTCTCTGCCCAAAGTTTGGCTGTGATTCTAAGCATCTGCTTCAATCCCCTGTTGGTTGGAGACTTTCAGAGGGCCTCTATCCTAGTCCCTGTCTTCTGCCACTTCTGGTGTTTATCCTGTGTGCCACTCTGAGTGAGATTTAAGCATCTTCCCTCTGGTCTTCCTTGTTGTTTACTTCTTGAGATCTGTATTTTAGTATGGCTATCCTATATTATTTGGTTAGTATCCACTTGTACGTGAGTGTGTTCCATGCATTTCTTTCTGCTTCTGTGTTGCCTTACTCTTGGTGATCTTTTCTATTTCCATCCATTTGTCTGCAAATTTCATGATTTCCTTGTTTTTAATTGCTGAAGAGTATTCCATTGTGTAAATGTGCCACAATTTTTGTGTCCATTCCTCCATTGAGGGATATCTAACTTGTTTCCATATTATGTGTATTACAAGTCAAGCTGCTATGAACATAGTTTAGTAAATGTCCTTGTTGTATGGTGGGGCATCTTTTGGGTTTATGCCCAGGCGTTGTATAGCTGGATCCTGAAGTAGCGCTATTCCAAAATTTCTGAGAAAGAGCCAGATTGATTTGCAAAGAGGTTGTACAAGTTTGTACATGTTTGTACAGCAATGGAGGAGTGCTTTTCTCTCTCCAAGTCCTCTCCAGCATGTGTTGTCACTTGTGTTTTTGATCTTAGCCATTCTGATCTGTTGTTAGATGGAATCTCAGATACATTTTGATTTGCATACATCTGTTGACCTGGGATTTTTGGCATTCCTTTATGTACTTTTCCACCATTTGATAATCCACTATGAGAATCCTCTACTTAGGTCTGTACCCCATTTTTTATTTGGATTATTTAGTTTGTTGGCGTCTAATTTCTTGAATTCTTTATATAATCTTTATATTAGTCCTTTGTCAGATGTAGGATTGGTGAAGATCTTTCCCCAGTGTGTAGGCTGCTGTTTTATTTTGTTGACAGTGTTCCTTTGCTTCACAAAAACTTTTCAGGTTCAGGAGATCCTATTTATTAATTGATGATTATAGAGTCTGAGCTGTTGGTATTCCGTTCAGGAAGTTGTCTCCTGTGCCAGTGAGTTTGAGGCTCTTCCCCACTTTTTCTTCAACCACATTAGGGTGTCTAGTTTAATGTTGATCCACTTGCCCTTTAATTTTGTGCAGAGTGATAGATATGGGTTTATTTGCCCTTTTCTACATGTAGACATTCAGTTAGACCAGAACCATTATTTGAAGATGCAATCTTTATTTTCCCATTGTATGGTTTTGGCATCTTTGTCAAAAATCAGTTGTCTATAGGTGTTTGGGTTTATTTCTGGGTCTTTGATTCGAATCCATTGACCCACCAATCTATTTCTATGTCACTATGATGCAGCTTTTATTTCTGTTGCTCTATAGTACAGCTTGAGATCAGGGATGGAGATACCTCCAGAAGATCTTGAATTGTAGAGGGTTGTTAAGCTATTCTGTTTTTTTCCATATAATGTTCAGAATTTTTCTTTCAAGTTCTGTAAAGAATTATGTTGGTAAATTGTGTTGGTATAGCATTGAATCTGTAGAGTAGTTTTGGTAGGATGGCTATTTTCCCTACATTAATCGTACTGAGCCATTAGTATGGTGGATCTTTCCATCTTCTTTTATCTTCTTTAATTTCTTTTCAGAGAATTGAAGTTTTTTTCCCCCATACAAGTCTTTTACTTGCTTAGTTAGAGTTACACCAACATACATTGTGTTTTTTGTGGGTATTTTGAAGAGCATTGTTTTGGTAGTTTTTTTCTCTGCCCATTTTTCTTTTGTATACAGAAAGGCTACTGATTCTTTTGAGCCAATTTTGTGTCCAGCTACGTTTCTGCAGGTGTTTATCATCTGTAGGAATTCACTGGTAGAATCTTTGGGTCACTCATGTATACTTTGATATCATATGCGAATAGTGATAGTTTGATTTCTTCTTTTCTGATTTGGGTCCCCATGATTTTCTTTAATTGTCTTAAAGCTATAGCAAGGAATTCAAGTACTATGTTGAAGAGATATGATGGCAGCATTGCCTTATTTCTGGTATCTGTGGGATTGATTTAAATTTCTCTCCATCTCATTGATTGTTGGCTATAGGCTTGCTGTATTTTGCCTTTATTATGTTTCTATGTGCCTTGTATCCCTGATCTCTTCAAGACTCTAGACATGAATGGGTGTTGGAATTTTCAAATGATATTTTTAAATATTCATATTCAATAACCCTTAACTTTTTTTCAGCTGTAGCCCCTTTCTTCATTCCCTCTCAATCCCACCCTCCTTCCTTCATCTCCTCCCTGGCCCTCCCAAAGTCCATTGATAGGGGAGCTCTCCTGTCCTTCCATCTGACTCTAGCTTATCAGGTCTCACCAAGACTGGCTGCAATGTCCTCCTCTGTGTCCTAGCTAGGTTGCTCCTCCCATGGGTGTTGGGGAGGTCAAAGAGCCTGCCACTGAGTTCATGTCAGAGACAATCCCTGTTCCCCTTACTAGGGAAACCTACTTGGATGCTGAGCTGCCATGGGCTACATCTGAGCAGGGATCTAGGTTATATCTATGCATGGTCCTTTGTTGGAGAATCAGTCTCAGATAAGTGACTTTGCCCAGACATATTTGGTCCTTGTGGAGTTCCTGTCCTCTCCAGGTCTCGCTGACTCCCTCTTCTTTTATATGATTCCTTGCACTCTGCCCAAAGTTTGGCCATAATTCTCAGCATCTCCTTTGATACACTGCTAGGCAGAGTCCTTGTGAGGCCCTTTATTATAGGCTCCTGTCCTGATTCTTGTTTTCTCCTACTTCCAATGTCCATCCCATTTGTCTTTGTAAGTGAGGATTGATCATCTTACCCTGGGTCCTCATTCTTGTTTATCTTCTTTAGGTGTACATATTTTAGTATGTTTATCTTATCTTATAGGTCTATATAAGTGAGGATATACCATGTGTGTCTTTCTGCTTTTGTGATACTTCACTCGGGATGATTCTTTCTAGATCCCACCATTTGCCTGCAAAATTTATGATTTCCTTGTTTTTAATTGCTGAGTAGTATTCCATTGTGTAAAAATACCACAATTTCTGTACCCATTCCTCCATTGATGGACATCTGGGTTGTTCCCAGGTTCTGGCTATTATGAATAAAGCTGCTACAAACATGGTTGAGTAAGTGTTCTTGTTGTGTACTTGAATATCTTTTGGATATATGCCTCGGAGTGGTATACCTGGATCTTGAGGTAGCACTATTTCTAATTGTCTGAGAAAGTGCCAGATTGATTTCCACAGTAGTTGTATCAGTTGTCATTCCCACCAGCAATGGAGGAGGGTTCCTCTTTCTCCACAACTTCTCCAACATGCTTTGTCTCTTGAGTTTTTGATCTTAGCCATTCTGATGGGTGTAAGGTGAAAATTAGGGTCTTTTTGATTTGTATCTCTCTGATGGCTAGAGATGTTGAACATCTCCTTATGTGTTTCTCTGCCATTGTATATTCTTCTGCAGAGTATCCTCTGTTTACTTCCATACCCCATTTTTTAATTGGGTTACTTGAATTATTGCCTTTTAACTTCTTCAGTTCTTTATATATGCTGGATATCAGCCCTCTGTCAGATGTTGGGTTGTTGAAGATCCTTTTCCAATTTTCTCCCTGTTTTCTCCATCCTACAATGTTCATCCTCTTTGCCTTTCTGAATGAGGCTTTAGCATCTTAGCCAGAGTCCTCCTTCTTGATTAGCTTCCTTAGGTGTACAGATTTAGTATGTAGGCTGTCGTTTTGTTCTAATGACAGTGTCTTTTGCTTTACAGAAACTTTTCAGTTTCATGAGGTCCCATTTATTGTTTGTTGCTCGTAGGGCCTGTGCTGTTGGTGTTCTGTTCAGGAAGTTGTCTCCTGTGCCAATGAGTTCTAGGCTCTTCCGCACTTTTCTTTTAACCTATTTAATGTGTCTGGTTTTATGTTGAGGTCTTTGATCCACTTGGACTTTAGTTTTGTGCAAGGTGTTAAGTATGGATCTATTTGCAGTTTTCTGCCTGTAGACATTCAGTTGGACCTGCACCGTTTGTTGAAGATGCTATCTCCATGAGTGGTCCTCGGAAAGGGTATCATTTTCAGAAAAGACCCCTGTGCCCAGACTTTCTGGACCTGTTGCTGTCCTTGTGGAGCTCCTGTCTTAATATTTCCCACTTCTTTCATAAGATTCCTTTGTATTTTCCCAAAGTTTGTCTACGGGTCTCAGCATCAGCCTTGATACCCTGCAGGGTGGAGCCTTTTGGAGGCCCTCTGTGGTAGGCTCTCATCCTGTTCCCTCTTTTCTCTCTCCTCCGATTTTCATTCTCTTTGCCTTTCTGAATGAGGCATGCGCATCTTAGCAAGAGTCCTCCTTCTTGATTAGCTTCCTTAGGTGTACAGATTTTAGTATGTTTATTCTATGTTATATGTCCAATATCCACTTATGAGTAAGTATATACCATGTGTGTCTTTCTGCTTCTGGGATACCTCACTCAGGATGACCTTTTCCAGTTCCCATCATTTACCTTTCAAATTTCACGATTTCTTGTTTTTATCGCTGAGTAAAATTCCATTGTGTAGATGTACCTTGATTTCTGTAAACATTCCTCAAATAAGGGGCATCTGGGCTGTTTCCAGCTTCTGGCTATTACAAATAAAGCTCCTGCAAACATGGTTGAACAGATGTTCTTTTTGTATACTTGAGTGTGTTTTGGGTATATGCCTAGGTGTGGTATTGCTGGATCTTGAGGTATTCCTAATTGTGTGAAAAAGTGCCAGATTCATTTCCAAAGTGATTGTATAAATTTACATTCCCACCAACAGTGGAAGAGGGTTCCCCTTTCTCCACATCCTTTCCAGCATGTGTTGTCATTTGAGTTATTCATCTTAGCCATTTTGATGTGTCTAAGGTGAAATCTTAGGGTCATTTTGATTTGCATTTTCCTGATGACTGAGGATTTGAATTTTTTTAAGTGTTTCTCTGAAATTCTATATTCCTCTATTGAGAATTCTCTTTTTAGCTCTGTACTACATTTTTAATTGGATTACTTGATTTGTTGCTGTTTAAGTTCTTCAGTTCTTTATATATACTGGATATTAACCCTATGTCAGATATAGGGTTGGTGAAGAGCCTTTCTTGTTTTTTTTTTTCTTTACTTTTTTATTTTTTATAATTAAATTCATTTATTTTTATTAATTATACTTCATTCACTTTGTATCCCCCCATAATCCCTTCCCTCCTAACCTTTCAGTCCCACCATTCTTACCCCTTCTTCACGAATGCCCCTCCCCAAGTCCACTAATAGGGGAGGCCCTCCTCTCCTACTTCTGACTCTAGCTTATCAGGTCTCACCAGGACTGGCTGCAATGTCCTCCTCTGTGGCCTGGTAAGGCTGCTCCCTAGTCAGGGGAAGGTGATCAAAGAACAGGCAAATCAGTTCATGTCAGAGGCAGTCCCTCTTCACATTACTATGTAACCCACTTGGACACTAAACTGTCATGGAGTACCTCTGTGCAGGGGTTCTAGGTTATCTCCATGCCTGGTACTTGGTTGGAGTATGAATCTCTGGGAAGACCCCTGTGTTCAAATTTTCTGATTCTCTTGCTCTTCTTGTGGGGTTCCTGTCATCTTTAGCTCTTACTATTTCACACTTCTTATATAAGATTCCATGCCCTCTACCCAACAGTTGGCCATAAGTCTCAGCATCTGCTTTGATAGTCTGCAGGGCAGAGTCTTTCAGAGGCCCTCTGTCTCAGGTTCCTAGGTTGTTTCCTGTTTTCTTCTTCTTCTGATTTCCATCCTCTTTGCCTTTTGGGATGGGGATTGACCATTTTAGTCAGGGTCACCTCTCTTGATTAGTTCATTTAGATGTATAGATTTTAGTAGGCTTATCCTATGTTATATGTCTATATGAGTGTGTTTATACTGTGTGTGTCTTTCTGCTTCTGAGACAGCTCCCTAAGGATGATCCTTTCCAGTTCCCACCATTTACCTGTAAATTTCATGACGTCTTTATTTTTTATTGCTGAGTAGTACTCCATTAGGTAGATGTACCACAATTTCTGCATCCATTATTCAGTTGAGGGGCATCTGGGTTGTTTCCAGCTTCTGTCTATTACAAATAAAGCTGCTACAAACATGGTTGAGCAAATG
>REGO01001509.1:0-16677 GCA_010120015.1 Rhombomys opimus | reverse complement strand
ACCTTGGAGCAGGGAATCTTTTTCCTCTATTCATATTATTGTCTTTTCCCATTGTCTTTGATTTCTGGGACAGTCTGTGTCAGAAAAATTTTCAGATTTAACATTTTTTTTGATGGATACATCGATTTCTTCTATTGTATCTGCCACACCTGAGATTCTTTCTTTCATCTCTCGTATTTTATTGGTTATGCTTAACTCTGTAGTTCCTGTTTTATTCCCTAAATTCTTTCTCTCTGTGATCTCCTCCCTGTGTGTTTTCTTTAAGTTTTCCAATTCTATCTTGAGATTTTCTGCGATTTTGTTGATTTCTTCACCTGTCTGACTGTATTTTCCTTCAGTTCCTTCAGCTGTTTATGTTAACATTCCTCTGTTTTTTTTTTTTTTAATTTCTTTCAGTGATTTAATTATTTCTGAGACTCATAACCAAACCTTGGGCAGAGTGTAGAGAATCATATGAAAGAAGGGGGAGTTAGTATGACCTAGAGAGGACAGGAGCTCCACAGCAACAAATTATATAAGGGCTCTCTATGGGACTGTTTCTCCAATGAAGTATCATGTATGGATACAACCTAAAACCCCTGCTCTAATGTAGCCCATGGCAGCTCAGTAACCAAGCGGGTTTTCTTAGTAAGGGGAACAGGAACTATTTCTGACACGAACGCAATGACTGGCTCCTTCACCTTGCCCCCAACCTTCCAAGGGAGAAACAGTCTTGCTAAGCCACAGTGGAGGACATGGCAGCCTTTTGTGAAGGAACCTGATTACCTAAGTTCAGATGGAAGGGGAGGAGGACCTCTGCTATCAGTAGACTTGGAGTGGGGCAGGGAGGAGATTTGGGAGAGAGGGTGGGTTTGGCAGGGAATGAGGGAGGAGGCTATGGCTGGGATACAAAGTCAATAACCAGTGATTAATATTAAAAAAAATTAAAAATTTATTTCCTCTCTGAATTCCACAAACTGTTTGGCTGCATCTTCCTGTGTTTCTTTACAGATGGCCATAATCTGTTTGTCTTTTATCTTCCTCTAGTTTTTTACGGATGGCCGTAATCTGTTTTACTTTATCTTCCTCTAATCTTTTATGCCTTTTATTTGTTGCCTCTATTTCATTCTTCAGAAGCATAGATGTAAGTTCTTCTTCTTGAATTTCATTAATGCTGGGGTGTCCAGGGCTGCTTGCTCCTGGATATGTGGGTTTTGAAGATACCATATTGGTCTGTATTCTTTTTGTTGAGATATTATGCTCTACTCTAAGGATTGGGCTGTCTTAGGTGTTGGATGCCAGTTTTTGGTGTTTCATGGAAATCATGGGGTGGGGAGAATCCCCTTGGCAGAACATTGATTTTTCCTAAAGAAGGCCTCCTTAGCTTCTTGGGTATGGTCACTGAATGGATGTGTTTCTCAGGAATTGCCACAGCTCACCTCAGGCATGTAGACCTGAGCAGTAATTGTCCTCTTTGTTAGTCAGGGGGGGCTCTCTCTCCTGGAGAAGTCCTAGAGACAGCTGCCCTGCTGCTGTTTCTTGATCTGAATTTAGTGAGCTGCTGCTGTTGTACTTACAACTGTTTTCTAGGAACAGCCTTCTTTAAGTACCTGGGCGCCCCGCTATTTGGTCTATTTAGTTTGGAATAACTGGTTGTCTCTTGGAGCAGTATCTTTGGTGCTGATCTTGGGGATTCCAGGCTTCTGTAGTTCTGAGGTTGGAGCTCTGTGCCCTAGTACCCAAGTGGTAATCAGTGTCATATGAGCACAGCTCTCAAGTGTGCAGCAATAGTCTAGAGGCTAGATCCTGTGAGGACCCAGAAACTTTTCCAGAGCTGGGTGTCCTGGGATGGGACCAGATGTCCCGCCCACCCCTCCACCATGGGGTTTCCTTCCAACAGGGAGACCCAGTCTGTGGTGTTTTAGGTTCCAAAGTTCCATCTGGGATGGCGTGTAGAGTGCACAGGCAAAGGCAAGTGGTGGCTCCATGCTGGCTCCTGGCGCCTGGGAACTCGTGTGTGTGTGTGTGTGTGTGTGTGTGTGTGTGTGTGTGTGTTTGTGTGTGTGTGGAGGGTGTCAGCTGAGTGCTCTAAGCTGGGACATGCTGTTTCCCTCACTGTAGTGTTTTTCTCATGACAGTGAACCCCAGTTTCTAGGCCATGGGCTACACAGCTTTGTCTGGGATGGACAGTCAGGCATGCAGCATGTCTCTGGGCTGGCAGCTAAGTGCCCTACTCTGGGCTGGTAGCTATGAGTCCAGTGATACCTGGGACTTTTCCAGGTATTAACTGGGTGACCTGAGGTCTGTCCCCATTATTTCCTTCTCCCAACTGGAAATCCTAGTCTCTGGTGCTGGTGTTTTGGTGCCCACAGTTCTGCCTGAGAGGGTGATCAGGAAATGCAGGCATGTGGCTCTGGGCTGATGACTGAGTGCCTGCTGGGACCCAGGACCTCGTTTGGCTTTTAGCTGGGTGACCTAAAAATGGACTTGATTTCTTCCCACACCATGGGGGTTCCTCTCCCCTGGGAATCACAATCGCTGGTGTTTTAGGGCCTAGAGTTCATTCTCTTGGTCACTGTGCTGGCACTGCTGTCTTGCTACTCAATCATACAGTCCTCCCAGCAGTGCAATCTTGGATCTCCTGGCTACTATTTCTTAATTTATCCCCAGGATGAGTTTAGGCCTTGGTCTGTAAAGTTTTTCATTAAATGAGATAAACTAATAAAGTGGAACCAGACAAAATAATCATCATGTTTCCCCGTGGGACTCATTTCCACCTGAGCAATTATTTCCCATTAGTATTAGGTGAAATTAGCAAATTGCACAATTTTGTGAGAAACTCTTGAATGAAGTTATTTACACATTTCCTACTCTACTGTAGTAATGTGAAAAAGCACTTACTCTTCACTCTTTTTCTCTGCATCCTTGGATGAAACAGGATGTCTGAGAAAGAGGATAATTAGGTGGTCCTCTCTCTTTTTTGGATTCAAATTCCTGAGGCTCCTTCTAGTGTGAGAAGAAGTGGTGGCTGGACGTTCTCCTCCAATATCTAATTAATTAGGCCCAGGTAGTTGGATAGGTTTTGAGTACTAAGCTTGATTTACCCCTTGTTGAATGGACTTTAAGTTCAGTAGGAGTATGTATGCATTATTCCACCCTTAGTGGCATCATGTATGCTGGTCATTGTTTTGGTTCATAGGAAATATGACTGCAAATGAACTTTTTAAATTGTTTATTTACTTTTATTTTGTGTACATTGGTGTTCTGCCTGCTTGAATGTGTGTGTGAGGGTGTTAGCTCTCCTGGACCTACTGTTACAAACGTTGTGAGCTGCCCCTTTGTCTTTGTAGGTGAGGATTGATCATCTAACCCCTTGTCCTCTTTCTTGCATAGCTTCTTTAGGTGTACAGATTTTAGTATGTTTAGCCTATCTTATAGGTCTAGTACCCACTTATAAGTGAGTATATACTGTGTGTGTCTTTTTACTCCTGGGATCCCTCACTCAGGATGATTTTTTTTCTAGATCCCACAATTTGCCTGCAAAATCATGATTTTCTCATTTTTAATTGCTGAGTAGTATTCCATTCTGTAAAAATACCACAATTTCTGTATCCATTCCTCCGTTGACAGATATTTGGGTTGTTTCTAGGTTCTGGCTATTACAAATAAAGCTGCTACAAACATAGTTTAAAAGATATCCTTGTTTTATACTTGAGCATATTTTGCATATATGCCTAGGAGTGGTATAGCTGGATCTAGAGTAAGCAGTATTCCTGATAGTCTAAGAATGCACCAGATTGATTTCCAAAGTGGGTGTACAAGTTTACATTCCCACCAGCAATTGAGGAGTGTTTACCTTTCTCCACAACCTCTCCAGCATGTGTTGTCACTTGAGTTTTTGATCTTAGCCATTTTGATAAGTGTAAGGTGAAATCTCAGAGTTGTTTTGATTTGCATCTCTCTGATGGTTAAGGATGCTGAGCATTTCTTTAAGTGTTGCTCTACCATTCTATATTCCTCTACAGAGAATTCTAGTAGCTCCATGCCCCATATTTTATTTGGTTGCTTGAATTATTGCCTTTTAACTTTAGTTTTTTATATATTCTGGATATCAGCCCTCTGTCAGATATAGGGCTGGTGAATTTCCTTTGTCAATCTGTAGTCTGTCGTTTTGTACTGACAACCCTGTCCTTTGCTTTACAGAAGCTTTTCAGTTTTATGAGGTCCCATTTATTGATTGTTGCTCTTAGAGCCTGTGCTGTTGGTTTTCTATTCAGGAAGTTGTCTCCTGTGCCAATGAGTCCTAGGCTCTTCCGCACTTTTTCTTCTAAACAATTTAGTGTATCTGGTTTTATATGGAGCTCTTTGATCCACTTGGACTTTAGTTTTGTGCAGGGTGATAAATATAGATCTATTTTAATTTTTCTGCATGTAGACATCCATTTGGACCAGCACCATTTGTTGAAAATGTTGTTTGTTTGTTTGTTTGTTTCCATTGAATGGTTTTGGCTTCTTTGTCAAAAATCAAGTATTCATAGGTGTGTGGGTTTATTTTAGGGTCTTTTATTCGGTTCCATTGATCCACCATTCTGTTTCTATGTCAATACCATGCAGCAGTTTTTATTACTCTGCGAGATTTTTTTTCTTCTTTATATGCCTCTAATAACTGGATAATCATAGCTTTAAAGTCATTTTCTTGTGTTTCCGATGAGTTGGAGAATCCATTAATTTTGGGGGCTGTCGGTGATGTCTTGATTTACATTGGGTGTGTTCTTTCTCCAGCCCCTGGCCATTTGGTTAGCAGTGGTGTTCATTGTTTGTTCCTGGATTCTGCAGATCGGACTGGTCTTTCTCTAGTGTCTGGAGAATTCTTCAGGAAAATGAGAGATGTCCAGTGGTTTCAGTGTGTGTGTTGTTCATTCAGCTGTACCTGTGGGAGGAAGGTCCACAGGTGCACAAGGGCAAATGCGGGGTAGTGTGTGAGCGTGTGCAGAAGTGTGCCCTGAGGGACAGGGTGAGAATGTAGAGCCTTTCAGTGTGAGATAGGGGTGTCTTGCAGGCACCGAGGGAGTTGCACTTAAGATATTACAAGTGCTGTTGATGATTGTGGGTGTGGATTGTTTTTGCAGGTCTGCAGGATTTTGGTACCTGTTCATCTGGTTATATGCCACTGAGGGTTGGATGGCCGGTGCAGTCACTGGCTGGAAGACCCTGTGGAGTCAGTACTGCTACTCCTAGACTTGGGATCCGGGATAGATTGTACTTCGGATCTGAGAATCTGGTGGGCAGTTGTTGGGCATTCACTCTGGCAGGGCCGGCGTTATTCTGGTCGGATCTCCTGAGTGGCAAAGAGCTTCACTGGGCAGGATTTCTGGAAGGGTGGGCGCTCCATGTGGCTGGATCTCCAGAGGTCGGGAAGGGGCCACTCTGCCCATTGGGAGCTCAGCAAGAGGGTGCTTGGCATGGCGGGGCTCCTCGGACATGTGCTCTTAGGGATGGTGTTCAGTGGGCTCTCTGCCCTGGCTGAGGAGCTAAAAGCCCCTCTTCTGCTTCTCAGTCACCAGGCATCGAGAGAATTTTGTGCTCAGCTCACTGGTGCTGTGTGTAGGCTACCCTGAGGTGGAGGGAGGCCTGGAAGAGGGAAGTGCCCTTCTCTGTTCCCAGAGAAGTCTGAGCCTGATCTGAATCTATAAGTGTTCTCTGCTTCTATGGTGCTCCCTCTCCTTCAGAAAGCCAAAACGTCTAAATTCTGGCTTTGATTGTTCCTCCACTCACCAATTTTGGAGATTCAGGTCCTCTGCCTCTCCAAAACTGCACGCTGTTCGCTGCCATCTTTGGTCACTTTGGTTTTTGATCTTAGTCATTTTGATGGGTGTGAGATAGATTCTCAGCGTCATCTTGATTTGCATTCCCCTGATGACTAAGGATGCTGAACAGTTCATTAAGTGTTTCTCAGCCATTAGGCATTCCTCTGTTGAGAATTCTCAGTTTATTTCTGTACCACAATTTTAACTGGATTACTTTGTTGGTTTTTAATTTTTTCATTTTATTATACATTTTATGTATTACCTTTCTTTTGGATAAAGGGTTGGTGAAGATGTTTGCCCATTCTGATAGCTACCTTTTAGTCCTTTTGAAAGTGTCCTTTGCCTTGTAGAAGCTTTTCAGCTTCATGAGGTTCCATTTATTGTTGGTTTTAGTTCCTTAGTTGTTGTTGTTGTGTTTATGAATGTGCCAAGGAGATCAAGGCTCTTCCCTAATTTTAATTTTGACAGATTAGTGTGTTTTGTTTGATGTTAAGGTTCTTGACCACTTGGACTTGGGTTTTGTGCAGTGTGATAAACATGGATCCAATTGCAATCTTCTACATGCCAACATCCAGTTAGTCAAGCAGCATTTATTGAAAATGCTTTTTTCTTTCCATTGCTTTCTTTTGCCTTCTTTGTAAAAAATTAAGTTTTTATAGGTGTGTGGATTTATTTCTGGATCTTCAGTTTGATTCCTTTGATCAAGTAGTTTGTTTCTATGTGAATATCACACAGGTTTTATTACTATTGCTCTGAAATTACTGTTACTATTATTATTACTATTGATTGAAATCAGGGATGTTTGTACTTCTAGAAATTTGTTTTTTGTACAGGATAATTTTAACAATTCTGTTTTTTGTTGATTATTCATAAATTACAGGATGTAATGCTACAATCTCCAGACCCAAAGGAGCTATATAAAACGGAGGTTTTAAGGGAGGATGCTTGAATTTCACTCAGAAGGGGAAATAAAATAGTCACTGGATGCAGGTGGAGTGAGCAAACTGGGTGGGAGAGGAAAATTTTTAGCGAGCATGTGTGGGGATTAGGAGAAGTAGAACAGGGCAGAGAGGCCTGGGTCAGAGAAAAGAAAACAGAGAAAGGTGGTATCTGAGATGTTCCAGAGGTCTGGCATAGGGGAGAGTCCAGGAAGCTTATGGGGTCACCCTCGCTGAGGCTTCTAGCATATGGAGCCTCAAGTGACTACCTTCTGTAGCCAGGTAAGACTTCCAGTGGAGGGATAAGAACACTAACCTACCCACAAAATCTTTGACTCAAAACATTTTATTCCTAGAAGATGTTCAGGGACTAAGACTGAGCACAAACTGAGATAATGGCCAACTAAGACTGGGCCTACTTGAGATCCAGCCCATGGGGTAGAATCAGTCCATGACTCTATTAATGTTACTCTGCTATGCTTGTAGACAGGAGCCTAGCATAACTCCCCTGAGAAGCTTTACAGATGCAGAGACCCACAACCAAACATTGCTCTGTATGTCCTATGGAAGAAATGAGGCAATGACTGAGGGAACCAGAGTGGTAAAAGACTCCACAGGAAGATCTATAGTGACAACTAATATGAGCAATGGGTGCACAGAGACTGAACCACCAGCCCAAGACCAGCAGGGACTGGACCTAGGCCCCTGCACATGTGTAACAGATGCACAGGTTTGTCTTTGTGTGGTTTCCCCAACAAGTGGAGCAAGTACTGTCTCTGACTCTCATGCTTGTCTTTGGATCTTGCTCCTTTAACTTGGATGTCATGTCTGGCCTCAGTGAAAGAGGATGTGCCTAGTCCTGCAGCAACTTAATGTGCCAGGGTGGGTTGGTACCCATTGGGGATTTCCTCCTTCTGTGAGGTAAAGAGGAAGGAAAGATATGAGAGAAACGTAAGTATGTGTGGGGACTGTGAGGAGAGGAGAGTTGCTTTGATCAAGACGTAAAGTGAATACATAAATGAATGGAGAAAAAACAAAACAAAAGAACATTTCATGAATGATATATTTTTTTGTTAGATGGACTATGGATCTTATGGAGAAAGTTATCAACCTAAACAGGGAAATTTCACTTAAACTACATATAGGTTTTACAGGTATTTTTAGCTAGATATTTAATTATTTGTTATCTTATGGCCTTTCCAGACACCATTATTGTTATGTTGATCTCTGATTTCTTTCTATATTTTTCTCATTCCCCATCTAGCTGAAGCACCTATTTTTTTTTAAAGTCACTTATACCATCCTGTACTCTTACCTGTTTCTTTTTTCCCCAGAAGATTTATGTATTTGCATTTTTGAGTACTCTGTCTGCATGTATGCATGCCAGAAGAGGGTAAGGGATTGCATTACAGATGGTTGTGACTTGCCACCTGTTGTCTTAAAATTGAACTCAGAACCTCTAGAAGATTAGATAGTGCTCTGAACCATTGAGCCATCTCTCCAGCTCCTACTTTTACTTTTATAGTTTCTTTAGTTACTCTGGGTTATATTCTTGAATGCTCATTTGGAGCCAGGAGCTTCCAATGAGAGGGACCTTGTGCCTTTTGTCTTTCTGTGTGTAAGTTACCTCCATCAATATGATCTTTTCTAGTTCCTTCCATTATCTTCCAATGTCATTTTTCTTTATAGCTGAACAATATTACACAGTGTGTATGTGCAACATTGTATTTATCCATCTGTCAGTTAAATGACATTGAGGTTGTTTTACAGTGAACATGACTGAGAAAGTATCTGTGGAGCTTTGTATTGAGAGTTCTTTGGGCAAATGGGAGAAATGGAATAGTTGGGTCATATGGCAGATTTATTCAGTAGCTTTATTTGATTCTCCTCACTGATTTCCAGAGTGAGTAGCCTAGTTTGCAATCCCCATGACACTAGGTGAGGGTAATCTTTTGCCCATATTTTCTCCAGCATTTGAGGTCAGTTGTTTCATTGATCATTGTTACTGTGACTGGGGTAAGATAAAAATCTCAAAACTGTTTTGATTTGCATTTTTTTTTATTTGGTAGGCATGATAAAGTTTAAAGACACTTTTTAGCCATTTTCATTTGTACTTTTGAGAAGTCTCTCTTTCCATCGCATGCCAATCTTTGGGTTTAATTGTTCTATCTATCTATCTATCTATCTATCTATCTATCTATCTATCTATCTATCTATCTATTTTGTTTGAGCTCTTCGTACTCTATTAGGTGTTTACCTGGCAAAGGCTCTCACTTTGTGGGCTTCTTCTTAACTCAGTTGATGTTTTTTTTAGCAGTCTAGAAACTTTTTAGTTTTATGAAATTTTACTTGTTAATAGTTGACTTTACTTTTTAGGCAAGTGTATTCCTATTTGGAAGTCCTTTTCTGATACCTGTATCATGTAGGGAATTTTCTATGTTTTTTTTCTAGCCCTTACAGGCTTTTTATTTTAAGTCTTTGATCCATTTGAATACAGTTTTGTGGAACGTGATAGATATGGGTTTAATTTCAATCTGATAGAAACACACACACACATAGAAGAGGAGAAAGATGGCAAAATATAGAGCATTATTTGTGGTTCAACTTGGCTGAAATTAGCTTTTTTCTTTAGTGATTTTGTCTAAAATTGTGTTCACTTAAAAACATGACATATATATATATTATATAATTATATACATATAATTAACATATACACGCACATACAATTTATATTACAATTTGTAAAGGTGCATGCAACCAATAGGCCAATTATTGTAGTAAAATACAACTTTTTTTGTATTTAACATTGATTTTTTTATTTTTATTTTTTATATTAATTTCAGTTTATTTGATTTGTATTCCAGCTCTAGCCCCCTCAGTGATTCCCTCGTAATACGACCCGCCCTCCCTCACCTCCTCCCTGCTCCTCTCTAAGTCCATTGATAGGGGAAGTGGTCCTCCTCCCCTTCCTTCTGACCCTAGTTTATCAAATCCCATCAGGACTGGCTACAATGTCCACCTCTGTTGCATAACAAGGCTGCTCCTCCTTCTGCAGGGGGTTGGGGGGGAAGTCAAAGAGCCAGCCACTGAGTTTATGTTGGAGACAGTCCCTGTTCCCCTTACTAGAGAAACTCACTTGGATACTGAGCTGCCATGGGCTACGCCTGAGCAGGTGTTCTAGGTTATATCCATGCATGGTCCTTGTTTGGAGAATCAGTCTCAGAAAAGAGGCCTGTACCCAGATATATTTCGTTCTTGTGGTGCTCCTGTCCTCTGCAGGTCTTACTAATTAAACTATTTCTATTCATTAACTAAGATAAGCTTCTATTCTAAACCTGAAATGCTTGAACTTATGAGAAGATGCCAGATTCTGGTAGTTGATTGTGATGGCAAAATGACAGCCATTTGTTTCCTTAATTTTTTTTTCCTGAAGCTTACTGCTAATAGCACATTTCAGTTCATAACATAAAACCTTCATCTGAAGTGCAATAATAAGTGTCTGCTGTTGAGCATGCCAAGACTGATAAGGAGATGGAAGAGCTGGTGGAGACAGAGCAGCTATGCTGGGACATCAGGAACCTTTTCCTGACAAGAACCATTTGACCCATAAAAAAATCTTCAGTTACATTTTTTTTTAACTGACTCAAGTATGTTTGTCCCTACAATGTTACATATTCTCACTGTCTCATTATTTTAATTTTAATATGTTCACCCTAGCTTAAGAAATTTATGAAAATCAAATTATAGTTACTTGATCATTTTAAGATTCTTTGACCTTGATGACAGTCAAATTTTGATAAGCAGCCTTAGTTTTGTAATTTCTTGCTTTTAGATAGTCACAATTTTAAATGCTCATGTCAATTAAAAATAACGTTTAAAACAATTATAAAGTATTAAATTTTCACTGATAAATATTGTGTTATAAACTCCTCAGAAAAAGCTTAGTTTTTATTTTAACTTTTTTAATTTTTTATTTTATTATTTTTATTTTATTAAATACAATTTACTCACTTTGTATCCTCCCTGTACCTCCTCCTTCCTCCCCTCCCAAACCTACCCTCCCTCTTCCCCATCCCTGTCCCTCTCCCAGTCCACTGATATGGGAGGTCCCCCTACCCTTCCCTCAGATCCTAGTCAATCAGGTCTCATCAAGAGTAGCTGCATTTTCTTCTTCTTTGGCCTGGTAAGCCTGCTACCCCCTCAGGGTGAGGGAATCAAAGAACAGACCAATCAGTTCTTGTCAGAGACAGTCCCTGTCCCCATTACAATGGAACCCACATGGATACTCAATTGCCATGGGCTACATCTGTGCAAGGATCCTAGGCCATCTCCCTGAGTGGTCCTTGCCTGGAGTATCAGTCTCAGAAAAGACCCCTGTGCCCAGACTTTTTGGATCTGATGCTTTCCTTGTGGAGCTCCTCTCCTCTGCAGTTCTTATTATATCCCCCTTCTTTCATAAGATTCAACTTCATGTGGAATAACAAGAAATCCGATATTGCTAAAACAGTCTTCTACAATAAAAGATCTTCTGGAGGTATCTACATCCCTGATCTCAAGCTGTGCTACAGCGCAACAGTAATAAAAACTCCATGGTACTAGCAGAGAAACAGAATGGTGGATCAATGGAATCGGATAGAAGACCCAGAAATCAACCCACACACTTTTGGACACCTGATCTTTGACAAAGATGCCAAAACCATTCAACGGTAAAAACGATAGCACCTTCAACAAATGGTGCTGGTCTAACTGGATGTCTACATGTAGAAAAATTTAAATAGATCCATACTTATCACCCTGCACAAAACTAAAGGCTAAGTGGATCAAAGACCTCAACATAAAACCAGACACACTAAACCTGTGAGAAGAAAAAGTGGGAAAGAATGTTGAATTCATTGGCACAGGAGACAACTTCCTGAACAGAACACCAACAGCATAGGCTCTAAGAGCAACAATCAATAAATGGGACAACATGAAATTGAAAACTTATGTAAAGCAAAGGTCACTGTCGTCAAAATAAAACGAATGCCTACAGATTGGGAAAGTATCTTCACCAACCCTAAATCTGACAAAGGGCTAATATCCAGTATATGTAAAGAACACAAGAAGTTAAACAGCAACAAATCAAATAATCTAATTAAAAAATAGGGTACAAAGCAAAACAGATAATTCTCAATAGAGGAATACTGAATGGCAGAGAAACTCTTAAAGAAATGCTCAACATCCTTAGTCATCAGGGAAATGCAAATCAAAACAACCCTGAGATTTCACCTGACACCCATAGAATGGCCAAGATGAAACTCAAGTGACAACACCTGCTGGAGAGGTTGTGGAAAATGGGGAACCCTCCTCCATTGCTGATGGGAATGTCAACTTATAGAACCACTTTGGAAATTAATCTGGTGCTTTCTCAGAGAATTAGGAATAGAGCTTCCTTAGGATCCAGCTATATCACTCCTAGTCATATATCCAAAAGAGGCTCAAGTACACAACAAGAACATCTGCTCACCCATGTTTGGATCAGCTTTATTTGTAATAGCCAGAAGCTGGAAACAGCCCAGATGCCCCTCAACTGAAGAATGGATACAGAAATTTTGGTACTTTTACATAATGGAATATTACTCAGCGATAAAAAACAAATGAAATCATGATATTTGCAGGTAAATGGTGGGAACTGGAAAAGATCATCCTGAGTGAGCTATCCTAGAAGCAGAAAGACACACAGGGCATATACTCACTGGTAAGTGGATGTTAGACCTATAATATAGGACAAACATGCGAAAATCTGTACACCTAAGGAAGCTAATCAGGAAGGAGGACACTGGATAAGATGCTCAATCCCCTTTAAGAAAGGCAAAGAACATGGACATAGGAGGAAGGAGAAAACAGGGAACAGGACAGGGGCATACCACAGAGGGCCTCTGAAAGGCTCTACCCTGCAGGTTATCTAGGCAGATGCTGAGACTCATAGCCAAACTTTGGGTAGAGCGCAGGAAATCTTATGAAAGATACAACTTTTTATTACTTCTCATTTTTGGACATTGTAATTACATAATTTCCTTCTTCCCTCTTCACCCTGTAAAGGATTCCCTATATCACTCTTTACTATTTTTCAAATTAAAATCTCTTTTCATTAATTTTTGTTATCTATCTATCTATCTATCTATCTATCTATCTATCTATCTATCTATCTATCTATCTATCTATCATCTATCATCTCTTTCTCTCTTTTCCTCTGTCTCTCTTCTTAAATACAACCTGCTCAGTCTGCTTAATGTTGCTTGTATGTATATTTTCAGCACTGACCACTTGGCATCAATTTGTGTGCTCTTTCCTAGAAAATATTCTCCCAACTAAGCATTCCTAAGTTGCCTGTATTTCTTATAGGGTTACCTATAGTTTTGAGGGCTTTTGGTCTTTCTCACACTAACATTAGCCTGTCCATTGTTTTTATTCTTGTTCAGCTTGTGTTTATGCAGTCATGTTACTGACACATTATAGGTGTAGCTCCTGAGCACACTAGCCTCATAACAAACTTCTGATCTTCTGCTTTTACAAAATTTGTGATCACACTTAGCTTTAGGTGAAGGGGTTGTTTTATAGAGGTTTAATTGGGACTTGGCTTGACAACTCTGAATTCAGAGTGGTTGTGCCTTTCTATTGTGTTTTCCATCTCTTGCAAAGACTATAAGAGTTAAAAAAGTTTTATGATGGTTGATGTGTTTGTCTATGAGTATATTGTAGAATGACTAAATAAAACAGAACCCAAAAATCTGTGCCCAGGAGTCTTTTCTGAAACTGAAACTCCAAACAAGGACTGTAAATGGAGATAACCTAGAACCCCTGCACAGATGTAGCCCATGGCAGCTCAGTGTCCAAGTGGGTTCCCTAGTAATGTGAACAGGGGCTGTCTCTGACATGAACTCTGTGACTGATTCTTAGATCACTTACCCCTGAGGTGGTGAGCAACCTTACCAGGCTGTAGTGGAAGACTATGCAGTCATTCCTGATGAGTCCTGATAGGGTAGGGTCAGATGGAAGGGAGGAGGTACTCTCCTATCAGTGTGTTGGTGTAGGGGAATGGGAGGAGAAGAGGGAGAGAGGGTGAAATTGGGAGGGGATGAAGGAGTGGGCTACAGCTCAGATAAAAAATGAATAAATTGTCATTAATAAAAATTAATTAAAATTTTCAGCTAATTCCTTATATCCTTGGATATGTTTTAAAGTTAAAATTTTAGATTTAATGTTATTAAAACCAATCTCACATTAGTTCCTAATATTTGAGGCACCAGATCTTGTGAACGATAAGTTAGGTTCCTCAGTTTTAACTTGTAGTGACAGGAACAGAAAATGGTGCATCTGGGTGAATAGGTGGTCTCCACCTGAATATGTTGCAGTGGGACAACAGCTTTGTCTTCAGGGTATCTTGTAGGTCCACCAGTGGATTTTGGATTGTCATATGATGTGACCCTATTTATTCACAATGTTTTGTGCCAGAGCCTGCCAGCAGAGTCGAACAGTTCTTGAGTTGGGAGTGAGGATTAAAATTAATAAACTAGCACACACCACACAGGAGACTCTTTTAAGAGGCTCCAGACTTGATCAGGCAGCAGCCAGCAGCAGCCTAACTTTTATTGCAGAGAGCTTTTTAGCCAGAATAAAAACAGCTCAGAACCATGGGTGAAATTCAGAAGGAGGTAAAGCAAGAGGTGTGATCTTCACAAGCTATCCCACCTGCTGTCACAAAGAAAAGGAGATGGACTTGCATTTTTTCTCTGACTTTAGTGAAGGCCTGGTAAAAGCAGTCTTTCCACTGAGATTTAAATATCAAAGCAACTGCCAGATCAATGGCTCCCCACAGTTCTGTCTTCCCTGCTCATTTGTTAAGGTCTTAACTCCTAAGGGTATTTATTGATTTGACTTGATGGCTACTTAGTGGTACAAATTCCCTTGAAACTAAAGGAATTCATACTCTCTCTCTTTATTTCATGAAATCCAGTTGCTTTCTATTCCTGCTGAAGATCTCAATGTGAAATGCACTGTTGCTTGATGAGTTTGCTATTATTGAAATTTCATAGTGATCCTAAAATTTTTCTGTCCCTTACAATAGTTCATCCACACAGTACTTTTTATCACATTTATTTTGTGTATCACATTTTATTTGTTCCTATCTTTTTTGAGAGAGAAGAAAAAAAAGGAGAGAAAGAGAGAGAGGGTGAGTAAGAAGGGGCAGGGAGAATCTCAAGTTGTGTAGGTAGGGAGGCGGGAAAGATCTAGAAAGAGTTGGAAGAAGACAAACAATCAAAATATTTTGTGCACAATTATTTTAAAGAAATGGGGTGAATATTCATTAGGCCAGGCATGAAGTCCCTTAGGTTGTGTTGAGATGCTCTATGAATGGTTTTGCCTTCTCCAAGGACTCCTGAAACAAGAGTAGGTGTCCCAATGAGCACTAGATTTACTGAGCTGCTTTGCATATTGTGTCAAGAGCCAATGGTTCACACTGTTCAAACATCTTTAAGGGCATCTTGTCAGTGTCTTAAGAAGCAGTCTTTAGTCCAACTCTCAGAGATGGGGTCAGTGGCTCTTTTGCTGTGGATGCTGCTGTTCTGGGTACCAGGTGAGAGAGTGCAAGGAAGTGTTGAAAACATCTGCTGTAGCTATGGATGCTTTCCGTGCCTCTGAGATCTTGATCATTGGAATTACAGTATCTTTTATTATTTTTTTCCTTTTCCAGGCTCCCTTTCACTTTCTAACAGTTCAGAGTGATGTGTATGACTACTGTCATAGGAGTCACGTGCCTCACACTGAGATCAGCATACCTGCAACAGTAGTTTTGTGTGTTTGTCCATCCAGTGAGGTGCATCTGGGCTGTTTCTAGCCTTTGGCTATTACAAATAATGCTGCTACAAACATGGTTGATCAAATGTCCTTATTATGTACTTGAGCCTCTTTTGGGTATATGCCTAGGAGTGGTATAGCTGGATCTTGAGGATGTGCCATTCCTAGTTGTCTGAGGAAGCACCAGATTGCTTTCTAGAGTTGTTGTACAAGTTGACATTCCTACCAGCACTGGTGGAGGGTTCCCCTTCCTCCACAACCTCTCCAGCATATGGTGTCAATAGAGTTTTTCATCTTAGCTATTCTGATGGGTGTAAGGTGCAATCTCAGGGTTGCTTTGATTTGCATTACCCTGATGTCTAATGAGGTTGAGCATTTCTTTAAGTGTTTCTCTGCCATTCGATATTCCTCTATTGAAAATTCTCTGTTTAGCACTGTACTCCGTTTTTTAATTGGATTACTTGATTTGTTGCTTTTCACCTTCTTGAGTTCTTTATATATACTAGATATTATTCCTCTGTCAGATATAAGGTTGGTGAAGATCCTTTCCCAATCTGTAGGTAATCCTCTTGTTCTGAGGACAGTGTCCTCTGCTGTTCAGAAGCCCTTCTGTTTCATGAGGTCCTATTTATTGATTGTTGCTCTTAGAGCTTGTGCTGTTGGTGTTCCCTTCAGGAACTTGTCTTGTGCCAATGAGTTCACTGTTCTTCCCTATTTTTTCTTCTAAGTGATTCAGTATGTCTGGTTTTATGTTGAGGTCTTTGATCCACGTGGACTTTAGTTTTGTGCACGGTGATAAGTATGGATCTATTTGCATTTTTCTACATGTAGACATTCAGTTAGACCAGCACCATTTGTTGAAGATGCTGTCTTTTTTCAATTGAATGGTTTTGGCTTCTTTGTCAAAAATTTAGGTGTCCATAAGTGTGTGGATTTTTGTCAGGGTCTTCTATTTGATTGCATTGATCCACCATTCTGTTTCTCTGCTTGTACCATGCAGTTTTTCGTATTGTTGCTCTATAGTACAGCTTGAGATCAGGGATGGAGATACTTCCTGAAGATCTTTTACTGTCAAGAATTGTTTTAGCAATTCTGGGTTTATGTTTAATATGAAG
>REGO01001508.1:7526-36771 GCA_010120015.1 Rhombomys opimus | reverse complement strand
AATAGGGATTAACTAGCCTGAAAGCTGACTCTAACCCAAGGATAAAGTTTTCAAAGCTCTCAGACAGCGATTCTGCCCACTGCTCCAGCAGCTGTGTCACATAGGTGCAGTTGGAGGCTCTGGCTCAAATACCACACCAGATTCTGGCATCAGTGTGCCCTGAGCCAACTCTACTCTCTCTAGTGAATGCTGCTGGCATACTGGACCCCTTTGGCCTGGCTCTATTAGTCTATACCACAGCATTTACCAACCTCTAGCACATTTGATCTTTGCTCATATACTCTGCTGCTGTCTATTGGGACCTTACATTTAGAATAGAATTTCCATTTTCACATGGATCATCACCTGTTGTTCTTCTAGTTGAACTTAGTCAGTACTCACAGAACCATTGAATGCTGTAAATAGTCTATGGGTGACACCACCTGAAGGGCCTTCCTGTCGGTGGGCCTCCTTTTTAATTTCTTAACTTGACCACTTGGAAGCTGTGCCCAGATATGTTTTGCATCTTTCTAATCCTTCTGAAATTTACTCGTTACTCCAAGGATGTCACAACACTTTCTTTCATATAACTCCAGATATTTTTCAGTATACTTGATAGTAATCTGAACCAACCTCACCTTCTCAGAGAAAATGTTTCAGCTGAGTCAAACAGAGCCTAGGAACGAGGTGGTAACTCTCTGAAAGTAGGAGGAAAGGCCAAAGGCCGAAGGGCTGGTAACAGCATCTCACATTTAGCTTCTCATGGGGCAGGTGGTATACAGCTGTTAAATGGACAGGTCAGAGGGTCATAATGCTGCAAGGGTTCTCATCACAGTCTTGGAGACACACTCAGAACTAGTCAGAAATCTCTGGGTCCTCGACATCAATCTGGTTTGCATGCAAATCTCCTATTATGAGCCACTGGAAAATGACAAACATATTTTTGTTGTTTTGTTCTTTATGCAAATATTGGTTACTGAACATGTGACATGAGCCAAGTACTGCTAGCTTTCCATCTTGGTTCTCTGAGTGGATGAAAGCTGTAACAGGTCTGTTAAGTGGGAAGCAGATGAAGGCTGAGGTCAGAACAACCCTTCTAGTTTTACAAGATGCTTTGCCCAGCACAGTGTTTCTTGCAGCTCAGTTGAGCTGAAAGTCCTGGAGAAGTACCTTGACAATGGTGGAGACATCCTTGTGATGCAAGGAGAAGGAAAAGAATCCAGACTTGACACCAGTATTAACTTTCTTCTGGAAGAATATGGAATCATAGTTATAATGATGCTGAGGTTAGAAAGGTATATTACAAGTATTTCCAGCTTGAGGAGGCTCTGGTTTCAGATGGAGTGTTGAACAAGGAAATTAGCTAAGGTATATGAAAGGCTGAGCCTGGAGTTACTGATGAAGAGAACAGTGGAAGCAGTGTCCAAGTTCTCAGCTTTGTCTACTCTTTTGTTGTAACCTGCAGTTTCACAAGATTAGCTCCTCAGATTTCATCTTTTAAACTTTGATTAAAATCTTCCAATTACTCTGAAGCCTTTTCTGCAAAGATTTGTTGCCAATGGTAGTAAACACCTCCTTTTGGTGTGTATTGAAAAGAATGGTCCTCAAAATCTCATAGAGCCTCATGGTTCCAGGCTGTAAGCAACTTGTGAAGTGGAATGATGATCAGGGATTTCTTAAGTTTATTGGTTGTATGAAGATAGAAGACCCATCCTAAGTCTGGGCCATATGTTCTGGTGTCAGTCCACTTAAAAGGATATGGAAGAAGGAAGCTTTTGCTTTTTACCTGCTTGCCCTCACTCTCACTGGCAAGTTCACCTATTTTATTGCTAACACATTCCTCTCTGATATTAGATCCCATTTCTTTGGGATTCCAATGTAGACTGAAGACCAGAAGCTCTCTAGGAATTCCTAGGACTCTAGTGTCAGATTGGGACTGCTGAGACATTCACTCTCATTAACTGAACAACTACTGGATTCTTAAACTTTCCATCAGGGGACAGCCAGTGTTGCACTACCTGGATCAAGCTACTATAATCCATTTCCTTTTAATAAATATGCATGCATTTTATTAGTTCTGTTCCCTTAGAGACCCTGACTAATCAACATATAACTAACATTTCAAATAGCATGGAATAGTTCTTAACAAGTCTTTTTTTTTTTTTTTTTGCTAATTTATTTATTTATTTATTTATTTGAGATTTTTTTATTTTTATTTTTATCAGTTGCATTTTATTAATTCTGTATCCCAGCCGTGCCCCGAACCCTCATTCCCTCCCAGTCCCTCCCTCCCTCACTCATCACTGTGCCCCTTTCCAAGTCCATTGATGGGGGGGACCTCCCCCCATTCATCTGATCCTGTTTTATCAGGTATCTTCATTGAGTTCCTGTTAGAAATAGTCCTTGTTCCCCTCACTTTGGGAAACCAATTGGTTACTGAGCTACCACAGGCTACATCTGAGCGGAGGTTCTAGGTTATATCCATACATGGTCCTTGGTTGAATGTCAGTCTCAGAAAAGACCCTGTGCCCAGATATATTTGGTCTTTGTGGAGCTCCTATCCTTTCCCCATCAGACTAACTCCCCTTCTTTCTTATGATTCCCTGTACTCTGCCAAAGGTTTGGTCATGAGTCTTTGCTTTGAAAACACTGCTAGTTAAAGGCTTTCAGATGCGCTCAGTAGACTCCTGTCATGCGTTCAATGCACATCCCATCTGACTTTCTGAACGAGGATTGATCATCTTACCCCATGTCCGCTCTCTTGATTATCTTTTTTAGGTGTATAGATTTCATTATGTTTATCATATCTTATAGGTCTATATAAGTGAGTATATACCGTGTTTGTCTTTCTCCTTCTGGGATATTTCACTCAGAATGATGTTTTCTAGATCCCACCATTTGCCTGCAAATTTCATGATTTCCTCCTTTTTGATTGCTGAGTAGTATTCCATTGTGTAGAAATACCATAATTTCTGTACCCATTCTTCCGTTGATGGACATCTGGGTTGTTTCCAGGTTCTGGCTATTACAAATAAAGCTACTATAAACATGGTTGAACAAGTATCCCTTTTGTGTACTTGAGCAAGCTTTGGGTATATACCTAGCAGTGGTATAGCTGGGTCTTGAGGAAGCACTATTCCTAATTGTCTTAGAAAGCGCCAGATAGCTTTCCAGAGTGGTTGTACCAGTTTACATTCCCACCAGCAGTGGAGGAGGGTTCCCCTTTCTCCACAACCTCTCCAGCATGTGTTGTCACTTGAGTTTTTCGTCTTGGCCATTCTGATGGGTGTAAGGTGATATCTCAGGGTTGTTTTGATTTGCATTTCCCTGATGGCTAATGAGGAGGAGCATTTCTTTAAGTGTTTCTCTGCCATTCGATATCCCTCTGTCGAGAATTCTCTGTTTAGCTCTGTTCCCCATTTTTTAATTGGATTACTTGGTTTGCTGCTTTTCAGCTTCTTTAGTTCTTTGTATATACTGGATATTAGTCCTCTGTCAGATAAAGGGTTAGTGAAGGTTCTTTCCCAGTCTGTAGGAAGACGTTTTGTTTTGATGATGGTGTTCTTTGCTTTACAGAAGCTTTTCAGTTTCATGAGGTCCCATTTATTGATTGTTGCTCTTAGAGCCTGTGCTGTTGGTGTTCTGTTCAGGAAGTTGTCTCCTGTGCCAATGAGTTCTAGGCTGTTCCTCACTTTTTCTTCTAACAGCTTTAGAGTATCTGGTTTTATGTTGAGGTCTTTGATCCACTTGGACTTTAGTTTTGTGCAGGGTGATAAATATGGATCTATTTTCATTTTTCTGCATGTAGACATCCAGTTGGTCCAGCACCATTTGTTGAAGATGCTGTCTTTTTTCCATTGAATGGATTTGGCTTCTTTGTCAAATATCGAGTATTCATAGGTGTGTGGGTTTATTTCTGGGTCTTCTATGCAGTTCCATTGATCCTCGTTTCTGTTTCTATGCCAATACCATGCAGTTTTTATTACTGTTGCCCTGTAGTACAGCTTGAGATCAGGGATGGAAATTCTTAACAAGTCTTTAACAAGTCCCTCTGATCTGTCTGCTTAGCAGCCAGCAGGCTCTGTAAAGTCCCCTGTTTGTAACTCAAAAACATATTAGCAGGCCCTAACTTTAGCTCCCGTAAAATTTAGAATAAAAGAATTTTTACGTAGCCATATCAGCTTAATTTCTACCCCTCCTTAAGTACTGGCTACCAGGTGACCAGATCTAGACCAAGAGGTGTTTTCCAAACACAATGAAGAGCTCCAGAATCCCTGTGAAGTCATTGTCTACTTGCTTTTAAATCAACTTGAACTGTCATCAAAACCCATTCCCCGATAAGGTATTTGTAGTAGTTTGAGAGATAAATGTCTCCCATCAACTCTGACGTTTGAATAATTGGTTCCCAGTTAGTAGCCCTACTTGGGCAGGCTTAGGAAGTGTGGCCTTGCTTTTCACTGGAGGTGAGTCTTGAGAGCTTAATGACTTATGCTGTTTTAAGTTTTCTTTCTCTGATTTCTGCTCGCAGTTAGAGATGTGAGCCCTCAGCTCTTTATTTCCAATTCCTAGCCACCAAGTCTGCTTGCCTGCTGTCCTTGCCATTATGTACCATAATACTCTGGAAATGTAAGCTCCAAATGACTCCTTCCTTTATAAGTTGCCCTGGTCATGGTGTTTTACCACAGCAAAAGAAACCCTAACAAAGACAAAAGTTGCTACCATGAGTGGAGTAATGCTGTGAAGAACCTGACTATGTGAGTTTATTGTTGTTGTTCTGTTGTTTGTTTTTGTTTTGAATGTGAAAGACTTTGGAACTTCAGACTATAAATGTAGTTGGACTGCTGTGAGCAGAGTTTTATGGGCCCACCCCACCTAGTAGAAGCTTGAAGATGGTAATGCTGAGAATTATGTGGACTCTGGAGGCCCAACTTAAGAGAATTCAAAGGAAAAGTATTAACAACTGCAATAGAGATGGTTCTTGTTATGCTTGTTACATTTTGGTAAATATTGTGGCTGCTTTCTGCCCTCATCCTAAGAACTTTCCTGGGACTAAATTAAAAAGTAATGAACTAATTTCTTTGTCAAAGGTGATTTCAAAGCACCGTGGTTATCATGCAGCTCTATAATAAAAACGGTCAAGTGGTGTAGAACGAAATACAAAATACAGCTTAAAGAGAAAGAGAAGCAGAAAGCTTAATATCAAAGCAAAGGCACACATTGAAATATGTAAGAAAGTTAAAGTGAGGCCTGTGCAGTGAAAAAAGGAAAGGGTGACCATAGGCCAGGATTCCCCCCAGCTTTTCTTCCAACTTGTGAGAGGCAAAGGCCTATGGAATTTTCTGCTTCTAGAAAATAACAACAAACAAATGTGACTCAAAGGGGCCAGGCTCCATCCCAAGAGGCCAGCTAAACGTTGCAGTTATCTATATGATAATGGCTTTAGAGACATGGAACATACATGAGTAAAGGAGTCATAGGATTTGTCCTTTGTGGGTCTAGAGAGCCACTGAGGCCAGCATGTGTCAGGAGAGACCCTTCATGGAGGTCTTAAGATAGAATTTTATGAAGCTGTAGAAGTGAAACCAGAGAGTTACATTGAAGATCCCAAGATGTTGAAGATGATAGTCATAGGAGATGTGCCAAGAAAATCTGAAACCAGGCCAAAAGAGAGGCAGGCTAGCAAAGCTGAGGGATAGAGCTATTTAAGCCCTTTGATATAAGACATGAAGGAATAAGATTTGGGGGTTGTCCTGATGGTTTTCAACCTTGCTTTGGTACAGTAGTTTTTCACCAAAAGGAAGACCCCGTTTCCCCCTTTTAAAATGACAATGTATATTCTGTGCCACTGTATGTTGAAAGTCTGTGACTTTTTTTTTTTTTCTCTTTACAGGCATTAGCAATTAAAAGATTACCCAGAGTCTCACAAGACATGTTAGCCTTTGGAACTTTTAAACACATGAGACTGAAAGACTATGAGGGCTTTTGAAGTGGGATTAAATGCATTTTAAATTATGATATGGTCATGAGATAACAGGCCTCACAACCTTAACACAACCGATGCCATATTAGAGGCACAATTCTGACCTTAAAATTCAGCATGTAAGCCACAAAGCCTGACAAAACAGGAATAAAGACCTAGTTCATAATTCTAGGAATGTCCCTAAGTGTACTAATATTGCTTTTTAGCTTCTGTAGTTCTTCATCTAGCTAACTGAAGTGTGACAACCAGGATATGTTTTTTTGTGCATAAAAGACAAACGGCTGTAAGTCTCGGGCTACATGATTTGGGTAATTTACTTGTGCAGCTGCCAGCCAGAAATAAAGTAT
Source organism: Rhombomys opimus (assembly GCA_010120015.1). Taxonomy (NCBI): domain Eukaryota; kingdom Metazoa; phylum Chordata; class Mammalia; order Rodentia; family Muridae; genus Rhombomys; species Rhombomys opimus. The sequence goes on along the minus strand of REGO01001508.1, from coordinate 30,465 downwards.
TTTTGCCTTTAAGTGTATCTGTGTGGTAGTCTCAAGTCAGCTTACCTTGCAACAATGAGAGTAAGAGATCCAGAGAAAGGCTTGCAATTATTTTTTTTTAAATATGGATGATGAGGATTTGAACTCAGGCGTGTGTGTGTGTGTGTGTGTGTGTATGTGTATGTGTGTGTGTATGTGTGTGTGTGTATGTGTGTGTGCATGTTTTATTTTAGTTTTATTTCATGTTATATTGTTATATTGGCTGTATGAATGTCTGTATGAGGGTGTCAGATCCCCTGGAACTGGAATTACAGACAGCTGTTAGCTGCCATATGAGTGCTGGGGATTGAACCAGGGTCCTTTGAAGAACAACCAGTTCTCTTAATGGCTGAGCCATCTCTCCAGCCCACGATCAAGGGAGTGCAATGTGGTGGTTTGGCTAAGAAGCATCCCTCATCATCTCTGGCATTTGAATATATGATCTGCATTTGGTCTTTTATTTCCGAAGGCCTTGGTAGGGAACGGATGTCACTAGAAGTGGGTTTTGAGAGCTCAATGATTTGTACCATTTTGAGTTTACTCTCTTTTGCTTCCTGCTCAAAAATTTCCTTTTTAATATCACATGTACTATATTACTTTCCCTCTCCCTTTAAATTCCTCCACCATTGGTCCCTCTCTAAATTTCCTGGCATCTACGTATATTCACCATCATATAAGTATACATGAATAAAAATTAGAAGATAAGATCCGTATATATATAAGAATATGTGGTATTAGTTTTTATGGGCATTGGTTTCCTCACTCAGTATGTTTTTTCAGTTTCCATCTGTTTTTCTGAAAGCTTCATAATTTTGTTTTTATTCATAGCTGAATAAAATTCCCTTGTGACTCTAGGCCCTGTTAAGTTGACTATTCAACTTAACAGGGCCTAGAGTCAAATAAGGAATGCATCAATTGAGAAATTTGCCCCAATCAGACCAACATTTGAGTATATCTATAGGGGTCTGTCTTGATTGTTAATTGATGTAGGAGAGCCCAGGCCACTGTGGGGTACACCATTTCCTGAGCAGGTGGTCCTGGGTTGTGTTAGAAAGCTAGCTAAGCATGAACCTGTAAAGGAGCCAGCAAGAAGTGTTATTCCATGATTTCTGCCTTCAAGTTCCTACTTGACTTCTTTCCTTGACTCCCCTTAGTGATAAATTATGACATGTAAACTGAAATAAACCTCTCATCCTCTAAGATGCTTTTGGTCAGAGTGTTTTATCATAGCAACAGGAAGGAAACTAGAAAATATATCATACATTTTCATTATCCAATCATCTGTTGATGGACACCTAGGCCTAGTCTATTTTTTGCCTCTATAAATATGAAAAAGGGTTGATTCTACCCCCAAGCCTGACACAAAGTTGGTGCTCACTGAAGATTTGTGAAGATGAGTGTGTGGTATCATGCTCTATGTAGGTTGTTCAGGGATTTTTTTTTTTTTTTTTTGCAGTGCTACAACTGGAATATGAGTTCTAGGCAATTACTATATTCCTGATCTACAGCTTCATTCCTTCACATAATTAAAACAATAAGAACTATTCTGTACAATCTAAATGATAATTAACATGCAAAGTTATCTGGGGTGTTCTTAATGAATTTTCAATATTTTAAACAAGTCCCCTTTTCTGATTATGACATTGGGTAGTTTTATTTTGACATGGTCTCCTCTGTAGTCTTGGTTGGTCTTGAACTCATTATGTAGACTATGTCAAATTCAAAGATATCTGCCTGTCTCTATCTTCCAGAGTTCTGGGATTAAAGGCAGATACTAACAAACCTGTCCTAAATTATAAAATTAGTTTTAAACTAGGAAAAATTATAAAATTAGTTTTAAACTAGGAAAAATTATAAAATTAGTTTAAACTGGGAAACCCAACTACAATGAGTATAAGAGGAAATCAAAGCTCAGAGGTACTCTATTTGGTACCCAGGCTATATTTCCCTGAATATTTTTGGAGAAGTCCCAAAGAACCTTCCTTGCCCTGAGGCTTGGCAGATACAAGAGATGCCAGTGTGTGGCTTCTGTTCACGGCTGTAGCCCAGCCCATGGAATGGGAGGAAATCCCACTGTACTATCTATAGAGATTCTCAGTTGTGCAGACAGTACACAGAGCAGAAGGCCTCCACCAGTGTACACTCACAATCTTACTGATTAAGGCAGACTTGAGACAGATAAACACAGGGTAGATATGCATGATCAGAGGAGATGTTTCAGAAAGCCTGAAGAAATGAACGTTCCCTAGATAGATTATGGGAAGGCATGCTTCATAGCCATCGTTTTGTTCTCAGGTTTGTGGGCCTTTGTCTTTTACTGTTTTGTACACCTTGGGCTCAAATGTCTTCATCTATGCTTTTGTCATTCCTCCTTTCCAGATGTGAACCCTCCCATCTTGGTGGATATCATAGAAGGAAATGAAGAAATGGACCTAGTTGGACAACTTCAGAGAAGAGTAGTTATAGCTGTATTACTAAGAGGACAAGAAACTAGAAAAAGGCAGGCCACATTTGCAAAGAAAGTGGAGATGCTGTGAAATACGAGGGCCAAGTGGTCATCAGCTTCACAGTGGTTAAAAACTGTTTCAGCAATAGCATCAGACTTTGCCCATCTTCACTCCTGGCCACCAAAATTCACAGCCCAGGTATAGGCAGGAGCCCTTCACCTATACCATGCTCAACCTTCCTAGCCACAGGATCAGGAGAGTATTTCCAAACATGTTCTACATTTGGGCATGGTGGTTTTGTTGACATGTGGGTCTGCCACAATCCAGTGTCTAGGACTTTTGGATTGGTCCAGGACTATCCAAACCACCCTTGGCTTTCTCATCAAGATTGTCCTCTTTCTTCAACTGAATATTATGCTGGTAGCATACAGGAACACAACTCAGTTGCATTTACGCATTTGGGAATTTGAGCATCGATCATTTTTGCACACATTTGCTGATTTTAAAAGCTGCATTAAACCAAATATCATCTTTATCTTTAATTTTTTTGTTGTCTTCTTCATCTGGAACTCACACTAAGTGGTAGTTTGAATGCCGAGTGTCCTGCATAGGCTTATGTATCGGAACTCCTAATTTCCAGTTGGTGGCACTCTTTGGGGAAGTCATGAAACCTTTAAGAGGTGAATTAGGAAAAAGAGCCTTACTAAGGGTGGGCTTTGAGGGTTCATATCATCACCCTACATCCTACTCTTTTCAGGATAAATATGAATAAAATATGTGTGTGAATAAAATATGATCTCTCTGCTGTCATGCCTTTCCATTATGGACTCTATTCCTTTGGAACTATACACTAAAGTAAATATTTTTCTCTCATAAGTTGCTTTTCGTAATGGTACTTACAAAGGAACAGAAAAGTAATTAGCACATTCTGAATTCTAGGCAGGCCTTGAATTTGTGGTATGCTTCACTTTACTTCTAACATGCTAAGATCGTAGGGGTACACTGCTCTGACTAAGCAAATGATTTTGAGCAGTTCTGTGAGTATAGAAAAGCTTGACTCGACTATTTTTAACAATATAGGTGAGCATGTCACAATGTTATCCAGGGATCATGCACCTTTGTTCTCAAGGCATGCATGACAAGCCACAAACAACTTAGGTCCTCCTAATAAGCATCCCTTGCTTTAATCACATTTGTCATTATTACAAGAGGATTATAACATAAGCGATCCTGTGACATCCTTGTGTTAAACAATCTATTATAATAATCCAACCTGATAATGCACTATATTTACTTCTTATAGAAGCTTGGGGAATTGTATTGTGCACTGTGCTTGGCCAGCATGTGTGAAGTCCTGAGTCTTATCCCCAGCACCTCAAAAACAGGGCATGCTGATGCAAACCTGTAATTCCAGTTCCAAGGATGTGGAAGCAGGAGGATGAAAGGTTCAAGGTCATCCTTGGCTACATAGCAAATTGAAGGTCAGCCTGAGCTATATTAGCCTCTGTCTCAGAAAACCAAGCACTGGAATCTTGTGTGGTTTTTTTTTTTATGAGCTAAGAGATTTGTTTTACTTCAGTAATAATTAAGGGACATATTAATATATATTTGTGTCAAAGAAATACTGAAATATTTTAGACACAATGTCATATTTGTATTCTTTTTAGAGACGGGACAGGAATGAACACACTGGAAGACAGCCTAGTATTATTCATTAAAATGAAAGGCAAATATTTCAACAACTATTATGACAAGGACATTTTCAACCAGGTTAAAAATGCAGCACTTGGTTTAAAACATTTAACCTGCACAGTGGTTTGAGCTGGACAAAATAAAACAGAAAAAAAAATCTGCTTACATGTCATTGTGGGAAACACATATGTATTTTTAGCAAACTAAAGCAAGGAAAAAAACCACATAGATGCATTGTGTATTTTAATAATGACTTTTATCTCTCTGGACAAAGAATATTCTGAATGCACAGCTAACAGAGTTAATATAAAGAGAGCAAAAGTTTCTAGCCAAAGTGATGGATCAAGATGGATGACATGCTTTAATGTAGAAAAGGGCCATACATCTTTAAGTCACTGGTACTTATAGTAGGGTTGTATTTCTTAGTGTCCCAAAACTACAACACCTTATGCTGAGATAAATGCAAAAATTATAGTGGCAGGCTATCCAAAGAAGAACAAGAAAAGTTGAGTCTTGTGTCCCACCAGTGCTCTGTCTGGGAGATAACTGGATAGCAATAACTAAAACATATTGAAATAAGAAACAAAGCTATGTGCAGTCTGGTAAGCTCATATAGTCATCTAAATGAGCATGTGAGAAATTCAACAGCTTGGAGATTATGTGTAATTCATAGACAGACTCAGAAACCAATAATGTTCCAGAGAACAGTCTCACAGAGAAAGAATTTGCTTTCACAGCACAGCAGGCATAAGGAAAGGCTGGCACTCAATTCTCAAAGATGGAATACAAAATTAAGTACTAAAATCTGGTAAAAGATGTATCTAAATTGTTGTCAATGTAAACTTAAATTCCAAGTGGTTACAATTCAAAAATGTCTTTCCTTGATTCCAAGAACATTCTAAAATTTGTTACAGAAACAATAAAAAACTTTGACTAAATCAAAATTCCAATGACTTGCACAAAGACCAGCATCTACCCAGAGCTAGGTCTTCCAATAGACAGACTCACCACCCCAGACTCAAGAAACCACAGTCCTAGCAAACTCCCTGTAGAAACAAGGAGCAAGGGCTTTTATTAGACAGAACTGAACATTAGGTTAGAGAGATGCTTTTACCATCCTTTACATATTTAAGACTATTCCTTTATCTATCATCCTTCTAGTTGTTTAAAGTCACAGTTTTCCCCAAAATAATGCTACCAACTGAGTATTGATGAAGAAAAAAACCTCTACCTCACCATAGTGGCCAGAAGATGTATTGTTATAGGACCATGTTATAAACGGTAACTAGAGAAAGCAGACAAGTAGTTATAATCTTGGGACCCACATTATCACAGCACTGTTTTGAGATTAAGATATATTAAAAAGCAACCATAAAATTCCATCATCAGAGAGCATTTATAGAAAAGCAGAGGGGAAATAGTTTTTTAATACAAATAGATTCTATAGCTCCTTTAAGCAGAAGATTACCCATGCCTGTAATGTCAACTAGGAAGACCAGCAGGTACCCAGGGAGCCTGAATTCCAACAGATGCAGGTGGTATTTCTGGTGCTGGCAAAAGACAGTTAGTTTCCTCTGGCAGCTGCAGAGACTGGACCCACTGGGACTACTACTCAGGAAATGAGACATGGCTTACTCAGCAAGCTTGTCTAATTTTCAGCCTTGACAGACAGAAGAAATCCATAGGCAGAAGAATGCCATAGGCACGTGTTGCTGCTCAGCTTTGGCATAATTTGACACTGGCAAATGAACCCCCTTTTCATTATATGGTCATAAGAACTGATCTATCCCACAAGTGATCATGTCTACTCGGACTGAAGAGAGAGTTTAGTTGGCAAAGTGTCTTTCAAGCATGGGGACACAGAGGAACATGAGTTCAATCCCCAGAAGCCATGCTTGAAAGCCAGAAGTGATGGTATGTTTTTCTAATTCCAGAGCTGGGAGGCAGGGATAGGCAGGTTCCTGATCACCCAGTCTCACTTACATGGTGAGTTCCAGTCCAGTAAAAGACCCCATTTCAAAAGACAAGTGGACGGCACTTGAGGAATGCTGGAAGCAAGCAAAAGAAATTTATTTCAAGTACTAACATTTTGATTTCAGACTCCCTTTAATCATGGAGAGAAACTAAATTCAAGCCCTAGGGGAGCTGGGGGACTTCCCAATAGCTGAAAAGCTGAATTCTGTTGTAAGGAGACAGTTGTCTGAGTCCAGACATCTCTGGAAAACTTGTAAGGAGGAAATTGTCAGAGCCCAGGCATCTCAGGGACAACTTCTCCATGTTACTGGCAAGGTCAAACTAAGTTCATTTTTTCCCTTGTTCAACACATTATATCAAAATATGATTGGACAGTGTTGCAGCCCATCTTGCTACCCCTTGCTTTATGGTTTCATCATTTAAATATGTTGTACAACATACCTTCAAGCTGCCAAATCTGTTCTGTGTGTTCTGTGGCCCTGATTGATCAGTATTGGTTTGGTTACAATAAATTTTTGTCAACTGCATTGACATGGTGTTTGAGTTATGTTGGATTTGAGTGGATCCCTCAACAAGAAACAGCACCTAAGGTATCCCCTGACATCTACACACACACACACACACACACACACACACACACACACACACAAGGTTCACTGACTGTGTGAATTTTCTATCCTTACTAGTTAGCAAGGAAACTTTTATGTTAAGACCTGACGTTCAAAACAGTTTGAAAATATTCAATGGGTGATGGTTTCACCTTCTTTAGTAGAGCTTCAAAGGATGTTTGCTTAATTTTCATATTTTTGTGTCTCACCTAAAAGTGAGATTTCTGCTTACTTCTCACCCCCCTCCACATGCACACACTAAATAATTGTCTTCTCCAGTGTTTCAGAAAAAGAAAAAACTGTTAGTGGGGTGCGGGTGAAAGAGAATATGTGATCAGAGCAAACCCACTCTCACACTCTGGATCTTCCTGTGATACACTCAGCCATGTCACCTGGTGGAAGATAATTTTGTCATTCTGTTTAAATGGCATTTTCATACATATCATACTAATCACAAAAGACTCAGAAAGTAAATATATTGAGATTTTGCCATTTTATTGTCAATCAAAGTGTTGAGGAGATAAGGATGAGACAGAAGAGAGCAGGGCAGGGAGGGGTGAAATAGCCCATTGGTGGTAGTAGACACTCATCTGCTCTGTCTTCTGGGCAAGGGTGGCTCTCTCGGGCTCCTCCACAACCTCCAGGACAAGGCGTAGCTGCATCAGGCACCATGAGGAGCACTTCCAAGCACTTACATCTTCAGGTACTTCCTATATTTGGCTCTCCTACTCTTAAACCAGTTCTACAATGAAAGAGAAAAAACGGTTCTCTTAGTGTACTAAATAGTCAGAATCATAACTGCAGAACATATTGTGTAAGTTTATATGCCAGTGAGAGTTTACATTCCATGAAAAAACATTCTTGCTTGTTCTTATTCTGTGAGGGGCTGAGCCCCAGGGAACAGTGCTTGCTGGAATGTGTGAGACCCCGGGTTCCATCCCCAGTACTGCAAAAACTAACCCTGTAGAATCCCCCTAGGACAGATAGCACCACATCTCATCCTTCAGCAAATTCTCCCTAGCACCAGCCCTATGGCAAAGTTTTGGAGACTTTGACTCTGCTCTCCAATTATGTTTTTCGAGACAGGATTTCTCTGTGCAACATCCCTGCCTGCCTTTGCTTTCTAGACCAGGATGTCCTTGAACTCACAGAGATCTGGTTGCTTCTGCCTCTGGAGTGCTGAGATTTAAGGGGTGCTTTGTGACTGCTTGGTTCCAATTATATTTCGATCCCATCTTCATGAAGAAGCTACAGATATGGCTTCTGAGTTACTGTTGGTCATTTCTGTGTAGAGGCATTAGAGAAAGCCTAGTCTCTAAATTCCAGTAAAATATGAGAAGGTAAAGGGCAAACACATCAGGTTCCCCAGTCCTCTCACTGCCTCATTTTATGAGGGTTCCATTGCATTAACCTTTTGAATGATCCCAAGCTTTTAATCATATGAATCAAAAGCACTTTTTTTTTTTCTGTCATCTTTCCTGGTCACCCATCATACCATTTGGAGTCCTTCTCCCTCAATCTATACAGTCTACAAAGTCGGGAGCAATGAGATGTTAGACCAGTGGTTTTCAACTTTCCCAATAATGCAACCCTTTAATACAGTTCCTCATTTTTGTGGTGATCCCAAACCATAAAATTATTTCATTGCTGCATCATAACTAATTCTGTTACTGTTATGAATTTAATGTATGTATCTGATAAGCAGGGTATCTAATATGTGACCCCCAAAGGGGCTGTGACCCAGAGGTTGAGAACTGCTGTCTCAGGGTATCAGTGATCAGAGAGCATTAGCATAGCCAACATCGCATAGCTCTTGGATTGCTTGTGCAAGATACTCAAAGTCTTCTCGTAGTTTCATCTTTAAAAATCCTTTCCTCATCCAGCTTCACAAGGTAAACTCAAGTTTGCTTCTCAGATTGTGGTCCTGCTAGCAGCTTTAATACATTTAACTAGTATAATCCAGATTGGTTCCCTATATATTTATTTAGGAAGTTATGTTCCCTCTGAAAATGAGATTCTTTGGTACTGTGGAACTTTCTTATTCCATTTTTCCACATACAAACACCACCAAATTCAAACCTCATTTCCCAGCCGGGCATGGTGGCATATGCCTTTAATCCCATCAGATGAAGGTGGATCTCTGTGAGTTTGAGGACAGCCTTGTCTCACAATAAGTTCCAGGAAAAGCCAGGGCTATCTATGTAGAGAGACCATGCCTCATAACAACAACAAAAAATAAAACAAAACAAAGCACCTCATTTCCCAAACACAGAGCAGACAAAAACAACACAATTTCACTCATAGGACAAAGGTATTCACGACCTGAAGCAAGTTCTAGAATGGCTGTCTTTTTCTTCTAGTTACATACCTGCACTCTGGTTTCTGTCACACCAATCCATCCTGCAAGCTCTTTTCTGTGGGCAAAAGTTACAAATGTTCAGTATTTGGCATCATGGATAAAATAAAAATAAAAAGGGCATTTTATATCTGTTTTTAAATGTTTAGCCCTGCCTCCCTTCTGTGACTTTCACCTTGAAGAATTTGAGGCTTTGAGAAAATATTTCTACCAACAGTTTTAATTTATTTTCTATCTGCTATAAATAGAAATGAGAAAAACTGAATATACTCCCTAAGACACTCAGACATAATTTGAAAATCACTAAAATATAAAACAAAACTTTGAAAGAAATTTTACTGACATCAGAATGTTGCAATGCCTGGGATTCTGCCTACAAAAAGAAAAGAAGGGTAAAAGCTATGAGCAAAAATATGCAGATGAAAGGAGGTTTTATCAACTTCGCTGAGCTGGAAAGATAAATTCAAAAAGAAGAAAACAGATTAATAAAAAGTACATGGGGATTTCTAATGTTCAATTACCATGCAAAAATGTTCAACATGCTGATTATCAGAGAAATAAAATACTAAAACAATAACAGGCACAAAACAAAGTTTAAAATTCTCACACTGTTAGCAGCACTGACTTGTAATACCAGAATAAAGAAGGCTGAGCCAAGAGGGAGACTGAGCCAAGAAGCTCCCTGAAAGTTCAAGGCCAACCTGGGCTATAGAGTGAGCTCCTGTATCAGCAAGACAGGAGGAGAACAGAGAGAAAATGAGGGGAGGAAGAAGAAAAGTGTGGGGAGAGAGAGGGAGAAGGGAGAGGTAGATGAAAGGAGAAGAGAACGGAGAGGGGGTGAGGGAGGGAGAGGGGGAAAAACCAGACAGTGTCCTTGTGCTTCAACAATCCCAGCTCTCGGGAGGTTTACTTTTGTTTGCAGGCCTCTTGGAACTATGGAGCTGAGGATAACCTTTAGCTTACTATCCTCATGTTGTCACTTCCCCAGTGAGTCAGTGGTAGAATCAGAAACAAGGACCGACCACCCTGGGTTTGATTGATCTATTGATCAGTCGGTGGATTGATTGATTGATTGATTGATTGATTGATTGATTGATTGATTGACTGGTTATTTGAGACAACACTTCAGGCTATAGCTCAAGATGTCCTGGAATTTGCAGTGAGCCTCTTGCCTTACCTTTGTTGCTCAGGCTGCAAGTCGTTATTCCCAGAAATTTATCTTGCTTTTAGGAACAGTTTTGGTTGTTGGCTTGTTTGTTTCTTTGCTTGTTTGTTTGTTTGTGAGAAGAAATTTTAAGGGGAAGAATACTCCCTCCCTCCCCCTGAAAAATAATCAACAGCAACTATCAAATCAGTGATTAAGAAAAATGTTCCAGTGCACTTAGAAAAAATAGAACATAATGCAAAAACTGCAGGATGTACACTTAAATCTTAAACAAAGACCATCCTGTGTTTCCTCAGGCGCTCTCAGACTTTTCGCCCCTGTTCACACCTTCCTTTGCTTCATTTAAATACTGCATGGAAATATCTTCATTCCTGTTTGCTCCCTGCCCCCATCTCACCCCAGAACCCAAGTGCGGAAGACTGGGTGGCGGTAGCCTGGAGTCTTCGGGTAGTTTTTATTGCAGGAGGGGAAGAGGAGCTGGGGGAGATCCAAAAGCTTCCCTGGAGCACTTGGTGCTCTCAGCACAAGCCAGCCCATCTGCTTACCGTGCTGCAGCATTAGGGTAGTGATTGCGTTCAAAAATGCGCTCCAGCTCCTGCAGCTGGAACTGGGTGAATCTGTGGCGGAAGCGGGGCAGCTGGCCTGGTGACCCTCGAGGGTCCTTTGAGCTGCCAGGGATCGGCTCCTGCTGTTGGACCTTATCCTGGCCACTGCTGCTGGTCCCGCCTTCATAGTTCCAGCTATCCACGAAGACAGCAGGAGGATTGTCTCTGGATTCTTCTTTTGTACCTTCTCCTTCTGTGGCTGCTGCCCCCGACACAGAGTGGCCCTGTACATCCTCTTTCTCCTGCCTTTCCTGCACAGCCTGCAGGATTACCCATGCACTTCCACCTGGAAGGAGAAAACAAAAAAGAAATTTTTTTGGGAATCTGAGTCCAGGGTGAGTGAGGAGGCACAGGGTAGGGCTGCAGACTGAGCTGGCAAGTGTCTGCAAAGAAACCGAGAGAACTGGAGAATCTGTCTCATCTATATACTGACCATTGCTTTCTCCTCCAACCTGATCAACTCTCACATGAAGCAACTGGGTGATGCCTTGAGGCTCCATGCCCTGAATGCTGTTGATAGTGCTCGAGTACTCGTGTTTCTGCAGATTTTGAGCCCAAGCACTTGGAAAAGAATAAAAGCATTGACCCATGACCTGGAAGTGTTCTTTTCTGGCCTGGTCAAGTTCACAATGTATCTAGTCAGTCACAGACATTCTGTCCTGCCTGCCTTCTCAATGCCATTTACTGTGGGTTGAGCCTCTTCAGATACAAGTTACAGCAGTTTGGGGTGGCAATGAGCAGACTATGCTTGTAAGAAGGACACAAAGAGAACCCGTGGGAATGTGGGGGTGTAAAATTGAGCTTCGAAGCCGCAGGTCTGCTGATGACTCTGGCCTTGATGAGCTATGTTCCCAGGGAAGGGGATACGTGGGACTGTTCCATCAAATTGTTAGGGAGTAAGAACAGTTCTCCCTGTACCTCTGGAGTCTGGTCAGAAATGTTGGTGAAAACCTCTTTGTCTACTGTTCTACCTCTGGTAGCTGGTACTTGACAGAAATAAAGCAAATATAATCATGTAAGAGTCCTCTGCCTCTGAACATTGACAAATGTAGAAGTTAAAGCCTGGCAATCTTCCAGGATCTCCAGCTGTGGGATACTGGAAAGTAAATACAGAGGCTGATTGCTCAGCAGGCCTGTCACATGGACTTACATCTCCTAGGAGCACTGGAGCAATGAACACAGTTTAGCATTGCTAACTACTGTTAAGATGGGCTCCAACCTATTAGAATGATACTTTGTGTGCAGAGGCTCCCTTGAGTCTTTGTTGTAAAATCCTTGATAAGACTTTGTATGACAAAGTGTGTGTGTTGAGTTGCCTTTCATCTGTATGGCCTTTCTACAGGGGGTGCACACGTGTTACTCTGTGGGCACAATGTGTGCATATAAGCACACATAACTCTGACCATCTCCTTTAAGACAGTCTCTCATTTGTCTGGAGGTAACAAATTACGCTAGACTATCACTGGTCAGCAAGTTACGCTTCAACCCCATCAATGCTGAGATTACAAGTGAGTATGAGCATCTGTGCACATTTTATGTGGGTATGGGAGTCTCATGCTTGACAACTTTACCAAATGAGCCATCTCCTCAGCCTACCTGGTGGCTCCCACATGGCTGAGGGTGTTTGGGACACTATGCCATCCTTCTGAGTACAGCAGGGTCCTTGGATAAATAGAACTTCTCTAGACAACTACACAAGGAGCATTTGTGAAGAGCAGTATGCCATTGCCATTCTAAACCAGGAGGCAGGAGCTGTTTTCTAAATGCTCAGAGACCCTAGGCAGACCTAAGCAGGTGTATTCAGTGTTGGAGTACATGGTTAGGCTACGAAAACTTGCTCAGGTCTAGTTTGATGAACCAACTGGTTTAATTGGAGGGACACAGAGGACCGCAGGTGTGAGCTTGGTTGTGGGAGACTGAGCAACTTATGGGCAACTGAAGGTACCAGGAAAAGACTCTGTCCTCTGAAGCACGCATTAACTGCTCAGATACGCGTTGGGGTAAGTGGAGGAGTGAGCACCCCCTAATTAGGGGCTTACCACTCCCTATACACTCACTCCTGTGCACCCCTGCAGAACCCCCCCCCCATCTATCCGGGAGGGATTGTTAACGGAGCCAATCTGCTCCAATTTCACGAGGCATCAGCTATACTGTGCCTGGACGACACTGGGCAACAATAGCTGGCCTATAACGTAGAACAGAAAGGGGGAGACTGCATGTACTTAAGGCAACGATTTATACAGTGGGTAGAGTTACAGCTCTGATGAGGAGAGGGGTTCCAGAGAGAGCTGCTACTTGAAATTGTTTTTGAGCCTAGCATGAACCCCAGAGACCCAGCACCCAGACTGTGGTGACAGGAGGATCACTGCTTCAAAGTCATCTATAGATACACAGGCAATTACAGGTTAACCTGGGCTACATGTGATCCTGTCTCAGACAAAAAAAATCACAGAAACATACAAATTCCAATCACCACCAGCACAGCAGCAGCTACAAGAAAGCAGGGAGACAGAGAAAGGATAGACAGAGAGAGAGACAGCCAGACAGCCAGACAGCAAGACAGCCAGACAGAGACAGCCAGGCAGAGAGAGACAGAGACAGACAGACAGACAGACAGACAGACAGACAGACACACACACACACACACACACACACAGAGAGAGAGAGAGACAGACAGACAGACAGATGACTGACCGACTAAAAAACTTTTGATTTTACAAAGCAAGGTTAAGGTACACATGGATAGTTTGGATACTTGGCAGTTTATGAAAAGTAATGTGCAAGTAACATGAAGTTTCCAAAGCTTGCTGTAAATCTGTGTAATAAATGGACCACACAATAAAAGTATATATATATATATATATATATATATATATATATATATATAGTCATTCAATCATTCAATATGATGGAATTAAAGTTTGGAATATGTCAAAATTTATATAAAACATAAAAATATATTTAACAATTGCAGTTGGTCAAGCCTAGGCTATAATATTATGATGAAGATTATGAAAGTTTGGGAAGCATTTCTAAAATAAAGGAGATGGAAAACCTGAATGCAGCTATGAGAATTTGAATGAAATTTTCCAGAGCTGAACAGAGACAAAAAAAATAATGTAACTGAAGATAAGAAAGTTAATTACTGAGTTAATTACTGAGTTAATTACTAATCAGGACGTTTTGTTTTTCCTATGATTAGTTTCATTTATTTATTTATTTTTAGTGAGGTGCATGAGTGTGCATGTGTCTGTACAGGTATTTGCATGTGTGTGTAGGTGTCCCATGTGGGTGGCGAAAACCTAACACACCCTCTTAACCACTCAAGTATATATCCAGTCGTTTCACTGAGGGGGTGTTAAATGAAAACCTGGTATGGTGTCTTTTAGGCACAGGATGTTCAGAGCTGTTATAAGCTGAGTTTGCAATCATGGTTTGTCTGGCAGCAGCCATTTTGTGGGCATTTGCTCCACTCTGAGAAGGAGCACAGCCCTGACCACTCTGTGTTCTCTCTCTCTCTCTCTCTCTCTCTCTCTCTCTCTCTCTCTCTCTCTGTGTGTGTGTGTGTGTGTGTGTGTGTGACAGAGTGAGAGACAGAGAGAGAGCTGAGGGTGGCAGTGAATAACAGAAGGAACCTGTTTCCTGACACAGCAGAGAGGACACTTGCACATGCAAGTTCACAGTAGTTGTGACAACATGTCTGAGGTCTGTGTAAGCTCGAGGAAACAAATGTAGAGTTAGGTATGAGTTCCACATCTTACTGACAGGCCATTTGCAATTGCTAGCTGCTGGGAAAGGGAGAGTCAGCTGTCTTTTAAGGTGCAGTCCCTTACAGGTTGACCATGTTCCAGTGAGTGCAGGAGTGCAGGAGCAGCACAAGGAGGACTTGATGAGGCTAATTTAAGAACAAAATTCAAGGACACAAAGTTGGCTGGGTAGGAAGGGGGGAGTGGCTCTGAGAGGCTTTGCCAGAGGGTGGGGAAAGAATATGATCAACATGCATTTTACAAAATTATCAAAAACTCACAATGAACCCAGCACCAGATCCAAGAAGCGTCCTTCTGAATGGCTGCTGAAGGCTTTCGGAATGCAGACAACTCCCAAAATACAGACGACTTCCGCTGCCCTTGGCTGCCACTCAGAGGTTGAAGGTGAATCCCTATTGCTGAAGACACCACAGAGCAGCTGGAGGGAGCATGAAAGTCCCCTTCTGTGTCTAGCCTCCATGCTACAAGGACGTGCAATGTAAGCTGCGAAGGGAGGGAAGCAACTAACAGTACTACCCACCTGACCACCACCTTTGAACCTCAGCAATGACCGGCATGAAATATGCATAGAGGTGTAAGAAGCGACACTCACAAGTTGGTGGTAACCAACAGCTGTCTATTTGGACTCTTAGAGGTCAACCAGAGGATGAAAATCATCCCTGGTACTAGAAACCTAACCAGCACTTGGGGCTAGTGGCGTCATGGACCTTAGAGGAGAATCTACTGCCGTCACTTTGATAGACTAGCAGTTCTACATTATAAACATTAGCCATAGATCCTTAGATAAGCGTGACTACTAATCCCATCAAAGAACCCTCCCTCTGTGACTTGAAATGTCCCCTTTAGAACTGCTCTTTCTGCATGCATACATTTAAGTGCAATAAACGTGAATATATTCTGTTTCCACTTTAAAAAAAATTTAAATGCATGTAAAAACAAGCTGGGTGTAATGGTGCACATATGTCATCAAAGCACTTGGCAGGTAAGGGAGGGTAGATCAGAAATCCAAGGCCATACTTAGACTTTGCTGCAAGAGACCCTAAATGCTGGGAATTGAGACCTAGATTGTCTTTTTCTTGTCTTTTCCTTTATTTGGCCTGTGTTTTCTTTTCCTTCTGGAACATCCATGGGGTCTCTCTCATGCTAAGAATTCAGGAATGTGCAGCCAGCATGGTGAATTTTTAAAAAATGGCCAACTGTTGGGCAAAGTTCATGGAATCTTATGTAAGAAGTGGGAAACAGTAAGATCTGGAGAGGACAGGAACCCCACAAGGAGAGCAATGGAACCAGAAAATTTGAACACAAGGGTCTTCCCAGAGACTCATACTCCAACCAAGTACCAGGCATGGACATAACTTAGAACCCCTGCACAGATGTAGCCCATAGCAGTTCAGTGTCCAAGTGGGTTACATAATAATGGGAACAGGGACTGTCTCTGACATAACCTGATTGGCCTGCTCTTTGATCACCTCCCCCTGAGGGGGAGCAGCCTTACCAGGCCACAGAGGATGACAATGCAGCCACTCCTGATGAGACCTAATAGACTAAGATCAGAAGGAAGGAGAGGAGGACCTCCCTTATCAGTGGACTTGGGGAGGGGCATGTGTGAAGAAGGGGGAGAGAGGGTGGGACCAGAAGGGGAGGAGGGAGGGGCTTATGGGGGGATACAAAGTGAATAAAGTGTAATTAAGAAAAATAAATAAATAAATAAATTTTAAAAGATCCCTTATTTTGTTCCTGCTGTGGTGTTAAAATTCCATTTTTGTTGATGGAGAGATGCACAGTGAATAATGGCACTTGTGTCCAAGATTTGATTCCCAGGGGTCATACTCAAGGATAGAACCAACTAAATAAGTCCTCTATCCTTCACATGTGTGCATCCTATCATAAGTGAAAAACAGAAATAAACTAACTGAAAATATGCCCAATAATCAGGAGGTTGGACCAAGTCCCTTGCTAACATTAGAAATGCTTGGGTGGTTTCTATCAGTTCATCTTCTGCTATGTGTGTTGGTTTGAGTTTGCTTTCTGTTGCTGTGATGAAACATCTTGAGCAAAAGCTACTTGGAGAGTAGAGGGTTTATTTCATTTTAGAGTACTGTCTTCTGTTGAGCAAAGTTCATGTGAGAACTGGAGGCAGGAACTGAAGCAGTGGCCATGAAGACATGTTGCTTAGTGTCTCCCTCCTCCTGGCTTTCGCAGCCTACACTTACATGGTGCAGGATACCCTGCTAAGGGTGGCCCTTCCCACAGAGGGAGAGACCCTCGCATATCAATCATTAATCAAGAAAATTGCTTACAGGATGGAAACATTTTTCATTGGAGATCCTCTCTTTCCAGTTATTTCTAGCTTGTGTCCACTTACCAACAACAACAAAAACTCATCAGCACAATTAACATTTTGTTCATTTCAAATGCACTGTAGAAACAAAATAAACAAAAAATCTCAAGCAAACAACCAACCAAAGCACAAAAATATTCTCTCAGAGTTCATATGGCTAGATCCCAATGTGGCTAAACTAAGGCCTTTCTGGATAAATACTTTCTCTGTGAATTGTCCTTGGCCCTCTTACACATCTGTAGTGCAATATGGTCAGAGTGAAGATGAAGACGTCATAACAGGGGAAAAGAGAATGTAAGGGTCAGTGCAAACCTACTGTGTCACTTGACAAGCTTCTGTGATACTAAAAGCCTATGGATGGTCACTCGGTGATGTCACCCACAAAAGGAGACCTTGTCATTCGGTTTAAAGGGCATTTCCTTGATGACTGCCACACATACTGTACTACTGCAGAAGACACATGAGGCAAATAAACTGAGAATCTATTTATTTCAAATACAAGTGCTCAGGGATAAAGATGTAATAACATGTTGGTAGAGAAAATATGCATCTGCAAGCAGCTCCTGGTCAGGGGCATCACACCAGGGCTCCTGCACGATCTTCAGAGAAAGCTGGAGTCGGTCCCAGGAGGATCACCACCACTAGGCTCTGGCTGATTCTGCCCTCTCCACATCTGCTCTCTTCTCTTCCTAAACCATCTCTACAAGGAGAGGAAGATGGATTTGTTTGGGATAGTAATTGGAATTAATCAGAAAGTATTCAATTAGTTAATTACTCAATTAAATAATTAGTCTGGAGGACATTAGCAGTATTTTCAGGCAGACACACTGGCACTCTACAGAGAATTATAACGTCACATTATCTGTGTGGCTTCACTTGGCACTTCAAAACAGCAGGAGGACCAATCATGTGGGCTCTATGCTTAACCCATTTCCATTAGACTCTGCCTAACCATCAGGTTTATGAGAGCTGAGTTCTGCCTGTGAACTAACCACATACTCAAATTGTCCCTGTAAGTTATGTGCCATTGTACACGTGCCTGTTCTGTACAAGTGATCCTGCTGATTTCATTTTCTATGCACACAGACCACAGGCTTAAAAATCACTTTGAAGCAGCTGCAGAGATGGCCCAAGGATTAAGAGCATTTGCTGTTCTTGAGCACCTGAATTCAGTTCCAAGCATCTATGCCTCGTGGCTCACAGTCGCTTGTAACTCCAATTATGGGTCAACAAATATAGGTGTGCACCACACAGAGACATCTGTAAACACACACACACACAAGTTTTCAAAAAAAATCTATTTTATTTTATTTATATATTTTTAAATTTTTTATTTTTTATATTAATTACAGTTTATTAACTTTGTAACCCAGCTGTAGACTCCTCCTTCAGTCCCTTGCAAAACCATCCTCCCTCCCTCATCTCCTCCCACGACCCTCTCCAAGTCCACTGATAGGGAAGGTCCTCCTCCCCTTCCATCTGAAACTATCCTATCATGTCTCAAGACTGGCTGCATTGTCTTTCTCTGTGGCTTGGCAAGGCTGCCCCAAAATCAGGGAGATGTGATCAAAGAGCCAGTCACTGAGGTTATATTAGAGACAGTCCTTGTTTCCCTTACTAGGGCACCCATTAGGATACTGAGCTGTCATGTGCTACATCTATGCCTGGGGTCTAGGTTATTTTCATGCATGGTTCTTCGTTGGAGTATCAGTCTCAGAAAAGACCTCTGGGTCCAAATTTCTTGTTTCTGTTGCTCTTCTTGTGGAGCTCCTGTCCCCTTCAGATCTATCTCCCCCTGCTTTGATAAGATTCCCTGCACTCTGCCTAAAGTTTTGCTAGGAGTCTCAGCATCTCCTTTGATACCCTGCTGGGTAGAGTCTTTCAGAGGACCTCCGTGGTAGGATCCTGCCCTGTTCCTGTTTTCTCCCTCTTCCAATCCATTTGCCTTTCTGAGTGAGGATTGATCCTCTTACCTATGGTCTTCCTTCTTGATTAGCTTCTTTAGGTGTACAGGTTTTAGTATGTTTATCCTATATTATATGTCTAATATCCACTTATAAATGAATATATACCATGTGTGTCTTTCTGCTTCTGAGATTGTTCACTCAGGATGATCTTTTCTAGTTCCTACCATTTGCCTGAAATTTTCATGTTTTCCTCGTTTTTAATTGCTGAGTCCTATTCCATTGTGTAAATGCATCGCAATTTCTGTATCCTTTTCTCAGTTAAGGGGCATCTGGGTTGTTTCCAGGTTCTGGCTATTACAAATAAAGCTGCTACAAATATGGTTGTCCTTGTTGTGTACTTGAACATCTTTTGGAAATATGCCTAAGAGTGGTATAGATGGATCTAGAGGAAGCACAATTCTTAATTGTCAGAAAAGCGCCAGATTGAGTTCCAAACTGTACAACTGTACATTTCCAGCAGCAATGGAGGAGAGTTCTCTTTTTCCACATCCTCTCCAGCATCTATTGTCACTTGAGTTTTTGATCTTAGCCATTCTGATGGGTGTTAAGTGAACTCTCAGGGTTGTTTTGATTTGCATTTCTCTGATGACTAAGGATGTTGAGCATTTCTTTAAGTGCTTCTCTGCCATTCGATATTCCTCTACAGAGAATTCTATGTTTAGCTTTATACCCCAATTTTTAACTGGATTACTTGTTTTGTTGCTTTTTAACTTCTTGAGTCCTTTATATCTATTAGAAAAAAAAGTAAGGAAGAGCCTTGAACTCATTGGTCCAGAAGACAACTTCCTGTGTAGAACACCAACAGCACAAGCTCTAAAATTAACAATCAGAAAATGGGACCTCTTGAAACTGAAAAGGTTCTCTAAAGCAAAAGACACTGTCTTCAGAACATAACAACAGCCAACAGACTGGGAAAGAACTCAAGAAATCTGTCTCAAAGGGTCATTTTGGGACATGGTGAGACAAACACAACAGTACAACCTCAGTAACAGGGCAAACATGTCCTAGACCTGAAGGAGCATTCGAGAGGCCATGTTGTCAAATGGCTTTCTGTTGCTTACTCACCTGCAGTTTGTCCTCCGTCACACCCATTAATAATGCCAGATGTTTCCTGAGAGAAAAATGACATATGGACAGTATTTGGCATCACAGATGAAGTAAAGCATGTAAAGGACTCTTTAAGTTTATGAAAATGTTTGTCTCACTCTCCTACCCTCTAAGACAGTCAATTTCTACAGGCCAGTTTAATACTTCAGCAAGGTGCTATCAATAGACATAAACCCTAAGCACATATCTAATATGCAATTTAAAAACACTAATAGAGAGAGCAAAAGCCTCTAAAGAAATGCTCCCAACACAGAGGATGGGGGAGCATAAGACAGCCTCCAAATATATACAATACACAAGAAGAGCTACAAACACAAACACACACATAAAGAATCCTTGTGAGGATTTTTGCCATGGTGGAAGGATAAACACAAATAATAGAAGATGGGTTCTTGGAAATTACCTGAGGATACCTAATGTTCACTTTATACATAAGGATGTCCAACATGGTTATCATCATGATGAACAAATGATGTTACATCTGCCTCATTTAGTGTGTGTGCTTCTGTGCAATGTGTGTGCCTGCATGCCTGTGTGCGTGTGTGTGTGTGCATGTGTATGCATGGTTGCTCATGGCCACAATGTACCTGTGGAAATCAGAGCAAGGCTTGAAGCACTTGGTTCTCTCTGGATCCCAGGCCAGCTTAAGCCTTTACCTGCTGAGCCATCTCACCAGTCTCAGGAAATGAAGTGTCAAAATCACACCAGGCACAAAATGAAGGTTATACAATCTCTCAACCTTGGCCACACAATTCTGAATTTCCAGCTAGAGAGAGACTTAAACAAGAGGTTCCCTGCAAGTTTCAGGCCGTCCTGGCTACAGAGTGAGACCCTGCATAAGAAAATCAGAAGAAAACCAAAAGAAAATAACAGAACAAAACCTAAAACTAAAGCATTGGTGAAAGGATTTCCTGGGGAGTGGCCTGGCTTTTGTCACATAACTGAGGATGACCTTGAATATCAGTGCTAGCTTCCTCTACCTTCAAGGACTGGGACGACACACATGTCTGGTTTGATAAACAAGTTATTTTTTCTGTGATGAGATAGGGTTCTTCTCTGTAGCTCAGGCTCTGGGAACTCACTCTCCCATCACACACACTTTAGCCCAGGATTTGTCTTCTCCATTACAGGGAGAAATTACAGGGAGAAGTCACCATGGCCAACACTGATCTTACCTTTATGGACAATTGTCTTTGGGCAGGACACAAAAAATGTCCAGAAAAATGCCAAAACAGCAATGAAGTGAAATGTGCTGATGTCTTTACAATTACGAAACACAAAGCAAAAATATACACTTTGTACAAACTTACCAATATTGTAAACAAAGACAGAATGTCACCCCGTATTATCCCAACCACGCCTCAGCTCTTGGGCCTGTCCTACCAGGACCTTACTTAGATCCATGGACACTGACAAAGGTTTTGACTTGGTCCACCTAGACACCACATGAGAATAGTTCCTCTTCCAGTTTGCATAGCTCCCACTCCCATCCCAGAACCCCAGGACAGTAAGGCAGGGCTCTGGCGGGCTGGCTTTTGTGGGTGGCTTCTAGTTCTAGAGGGCAAAGTGGACACCGACCAGATTACTCAGCAGATAAACGTGCTAGCCTTCTAGCCTGGTTTTGAACTTCTAACGCACACCTCGGAAGGAGAGAACCAAGTCATTCAAAGCTGTCCTCTGACCTGCAGACATGAGGCACAGATCCTCCCCCCAAGAAAAGACCCTCAGACAAAAACACTTTAAAAAGTAATCAAAACTGTGCAATAAGTAAAGACAAGAAGGAGAGCTGCCAGAGAGCCTGAGGCTTCTCTGTACCAGCTTGCTCCTCCTCTAAGGACCCGAGGCCACACAATCTGCATACCTTTCTTCAGCACGGAGATAGTGATTTCTCTGGAAAATGCGCTCCAGCTCCTGCAGCTGCTGCTCAGTAAACCTGTCATGGAGGCGGCTGGAGGGCACCAGCACTGGCATAGGCTGGACCGTGGACACCGAAACTGGCAAAGGTTGTGCAAGGGGCCCTGCAGTTGGTGTGGACTGCATACAGGCCATGCAGACCGGCATTGGCTGTGCACCACATGCTGGCTTATGTGGCATGCGTGGCACCTGAACTAGCATAGGCTGGGCATGGGGCACATAAACTGCCACAGGCTGGGTATGGGGCACAGGAACAGGCATAGGCTGTGCCCAGAGCACAATTACTACCACACACTGTACATTTGGCACAGTAAATGGCATAGGCTGCACATGGGGCACAATAACTGGCATAGGCTGTGCCCAGGGCACAATAACTAGCATTTGCTGTACATTTGGCACAGTGAATGGCATAGGCTGTGCATGGGACACAGGTTCCGGCATAGGCTGAAGCCGGGGCATAGTGATTGGCATTCGCTGTATCTGGTGCCCCATAATTGGCATTTGGTGTACATGGTGTACAGGACCAGGCATAGGCTGTCTCCGGGGCACAGTGATTGGCATAGGCTGCACCTGGTGGACAGAAACGGGCAAATACTGTACCCAGGGCACATTAACTGGCACAGGAATGGCCACAGACCGTACACGAGGTACCCTCACTGACACAGACTGTGTACTTGGTACCACAAGTGGCACATGCTGAACACGAGGCACCAGCCCTCGCACAGGCTGCATAACCTTGGGGCCCCACATACCCTTCCGGACTGGCCTGCGAGGCCGACGCTTATTCTCCTGCCTAATGTGGCTGGCACCCTCTTGGGTCCAGGCGTCCCTGAAGCCTGAAGCGCCAGCAGCAGAGGGACCTCCTCCACTTTCCCCCGCCGTCCCCAGTTCTTCTACTCCTCCCCCTTCTGCTGCTAGGGGACCACACCCTGGGGAGTCCTGTCCACCATCTTCCCCATTTCTTCCCTCTCCAGCAGT
>REGO01001507.1:35235-64479 GCA_010120015.1 Rhombomys opimus | reverse complement strand
CCGAGGTGGAGGGAGGTCTGGGGGAGGGGAGTGCCGCGAGATCAAAGGATTGTTTCTCTCCTTCCCCAAACAAGTCCCCGGGTGACCCGAGACCAAAGTTTTCACCTCCTGTGATGTTCCCTGTCGTCTAGAAAGCTCTGCCGTTGTCTTCCTGGGTTAGAGGTCCTTCCATTCACCAACTCAGAGGTTCAGGTATTCCACCGCTCAGAAACTGTGTGTGCTCGTCACCCCTAAATTATCTTTTAATATTATATTAAATAGCATTCATCTGAATTATGAATTTGGGGGTATCCCTTTAAGCAAACAAAGCAAATTCCTTGGCAGGAAATTGATGGTTGGAGAAGCTATGGAATTCGCCGAATGTCACACACAATCCAAAAGATGCAAAATCAAGATTCCATTCCGGTGCCTGAATTGTGGTTTTGTTCATCATCCATGGCCTCCTACATCTAGAAAAACATTCTGGTCAGAAAATGCTACTGAAAACAACTCCTCATTAGGTTTCTGGGTGTAAATAACAACATTAGTGTGTGGGTGGCATGCGGATGAGTCCATTCCAGTCTAAAAGCTGTATCAAGGTGCCTAAGAACACATAAGCCTATAGTATGATCTTGACTGTGTGAATTTGCCAAGAGTGGATCCTAAGAGGTCATTTTTGGCCTGTAAGCTCCCCAGACCACACACCAGCCTGGCTAGCTGTCTGACTCTGCTCACGATGACTACATATATAACCAAGAGGTGTATTGATAAAGCTGACTTAGATAGGGTTACTATTGTTATGATTTAACTTCATGAACAAGGCAGCATATAGAAGAAAGTATTTAACTGAGGGCTTGCTCAAAGTTTCAGAGAGTTAGTCCATGGTCATCATGGCCAGAGAATGGTGGAAGGCAGGCAGGAAAGATTGCTAAGAATGTAATCTGATCCACAGTCAACAGGCCAAGAGAGACACTCTGGGTATGACAGTGGATTTTTGAAACTGAAAAACCCACTCCAAATGGCACATCTCTTCCAACAAGGCCATACCTCTCCTCAAAGTCACACCTCATGATCCTTCCTACACAGTCCACCAAGTGCAAAACAAGACAATTCATACCTTTGAGCCTACTAGAAGGTGGCTATCTCATTCAAATCACTCAAATTCATTTATATTTTCCATGAAATTATTGTGATGGCTGGTTGGCTTGTGCAGATACTCAAGGTCTTCTAGTGGTTCTCTCATTTAAAAATACTTTCCTTGTTGGGATCAGTAACCAGGCATTTCTAAGGCCAGCTCCAAGGGACCTGACAAAGCAGTTATCAGGCATTTGCAAAGCCACCAATACCACCAGTTGACCACCCAGAACTACCTGGGTCACCTTATAAGAGCACTGGCAGAGCCCCTCCCTTCTCTCTTTCTCTTTCACCTCATCTCTCTGAGACCCCATTTCCCTTCCCCTAATAAACCTCCCACGGGGAACCGGTCTCATGGTGTGATTTGTGAACCTGCAGTGTAACCTTCACATTTCCTAACATTCCTCATGCCCCTTTCACATAGCAACCTCAAGTTTGTCTTGGAGATTGTTATCCTGCTAGCAATAATCAATAAGTCAATTAATTATAACTGAACTGAGTCTGTTCTCTTGTACCAAGAATCAGAAAACCAGTAATAGTGTTATGTTGAATAGTACCCACTGAGCATCTCCCATGAGATGTCTCACAAAAATTTATCTTTAAATTTCATGCTAAGAAGTTCTCTAATGAAACCTGGAAGCTGGAAATTCCACCATAAGAAATTTATGACTTAACATATTCTTTTAATTGGCCTCCAGAGTTCACTTTCATGTTCAATCACAATTTTTTAATATTTTTTTTTCTGAGCTAATAAGGTAGAAATCAGATAGGATACTATTTTATAAGCCAGGCTGGCCTCAAACATGCTTTCTCCTGCTCAGCTTCTAAAAAGTTGGGGTTACAGATATGCACCTTTATGTCATACTAAAAGACATAACCACCTTGTAAAGTATATAAGTCTATGTGTTTGGAAAAGTTTGTTGCTATGTATCAAAAACTGTATTCAATATATAATCCATAGGAGCTGACCTAGGATAGCGACAACCAGCACACACTGTATCTGAAGGGCAAAGAATCCAAAACTCCATCCCTTGCCATGAGGGGCAGCTGAAGTGAGAACATCCACATTGAGGCTTCCTGGGGGAGAGGAGACAACGTGTGAACTGGGCCAGTTTGGATCCATGAGTTCATGGACATCTCCAGGAACTGGATATTCAACACCACTGCACTTTCCCTTGCCCCAAGAACAGGTCTCCCTGTTCAGAAGAGGTGGGCCTCGCTGCTCAGCTGAAGCCTCAGTGGGTGCTCCAAGCACGATGGTCTTTCATGCTCAGTGACTGAAACACTGAAATGGCAGAGGCAGTACTCCCAAGACTGCAGCTGCAGCAGGGTGGCAGCTAGTTCAAACACGAACCTCCATGCTCTGGCAGTCCATGATTGAAGCAGCACAGATGGGCTTCCCAGAGGTGTGGCTCTGGCAGGGCAGCTGATACTCCAAGCATGAACCTCTGTGCTTGGTGACTGAGACTGCAGAGGCAGCTACCCCAAGTACAGGCCTCCCTGCCCGAAGACAAAACAGTGGACACCAATGAGTCTATGGATCTTCTACACTCTCATGTGCCCGTGCAGACCCAAATCTGAGAGTAGAGAACAGGGAGATCCTCTGTGAACCTTTAAGTGAGTGCTTGCAGAACTCCAGATCCAGGGTCTCTCTATGATAGCATGCCCCTCCCCAAGTCCACTGATACAGGAAGTCTTCCTCTTCTTCCTTCTGATCCCAGTTTATTGGGTCTCATCAGGTGTGGCTGCATTGTCTTCTTTTGTGGCCTGGTAAGGCTGCTCTCCCATCAGGGAGAGGTGATCAAAGAGCAAGCCAATCAGTTCCTGTCAGAGGCAGTCCCTCTTCCCATTACTATGGAATCCACTTGGACACTGAACTGCCATGGGCTACATCTGTGTAGGCATTCTAGGTTATCTCCATGCATGGTCCATGGTTGGAGTACCAATCTCAGAAAAGACTCCTGTGCCCAGATTATTTGGTTTTGTTGCTCTCCTTTTAGAAAACCTGTTCTCTTCACGACTTTCTATTTCCCACTTCTTTCATAAGATTACCTGCACTCTACCCAAAGGTTGGCTATAAGTCTCAGCATCTGCTTTGACACCCTGCAGGGTAGAGCCTGTCAGAGGCCTTCTGTGGCAGGCTCTTGTCCAGTTCCCTGGTATTCTCCTTCTTCTGATGTCCATCCTCTTTGCCTTTCTGAATAGGCATTGAGCATTTTAGCCGGCATCCTCCGTCTTGATTAGTTTTTTAGGTTAACATATTTTAGTACACATTATTATATTATATGTCTAATATTCACTTATGAGTGAGTATATACCCTGCGTGTCCTTCTGCTTCTGAGATACCTCACTCAGGAAAAGAAAATTTAAGAATAATAGGAATATACAAAAATAAGAATCCTAGATCCAAAGTCCAGGAAATATATTCAAAAAAATCATAAAAGAATATTTTCCTAACTTAAATGATGAGATGTCCATTAACACACAAGAGACAAACAGAACACCAAATAGACTCGACCAGAAAAATGAATTCTTCATGTGACATCATAATCAAAACACTAAACCTACAGAACAAACAAAAAATATTAAAATCAGCAGGGAAAAATGCCAAGTAACACATAAAGGTACACCTATCAGAATCATACCAGATTTTTTAACAGAAACTATGAAAGACAGAAGGGGCTGGGAAGATGTCATGCAGACTCTAGGAGACCCCAGATACCAACCAAGACTACTATACACAGCAAAGATTTTAATCAACATAGCTGAAGAAAAGAGAATATTCTATGACAAAAGTAAACTTAAACAATATCTACACAGCAACACAGCCCTACACTAGATAACAGAAGGAAACCTCCAATCCAATGAAATCAACTACACACAAGAAAACACAGGATATAGATAACTTCACAACAAAAAAAATTAAAAGAAAAAAAAGCATTGAAACACATTAACACCACCAATTCCACAATAAAAAGAAATAACACTATTTGGTCACTATTATCTATTAACATCAACGGCCTGAACTCTCCAATAAAATGAAACAGACTAACAGAATGGTTGTTGAAACGGTATCTAACATTCTGCTGCATTCAAGAAACACACCTCTGGAACAAAAATAAACATCTCAGAGTAAAGGGCTGGGAAATGTTTTTTCAACAAAACGGACCCATTAACCAAGTTTGGGGAGCTACTGTAATATCTAATAAAATAGAATTCCAAACAAAATTAATGAAAAAATATGAGGAGGGGCACTTCATTCTCATCAAAGGAAAAAAAAATCCAGCAGGAGGACATCAAAATCATGAACATCTATGCCACAAATACAAGAGCACTTGCATTTGTAAATGAAACATTATTAAAGCTTAAATCACACATTGATCCCAACACCTTAATAGTGGGAGACTTCAACACTCCACTCTCACCAAGAGAGATATCATCTAGACAGACCCTAAATAGAGAAATAATGACACTTGCAAATGTCCTAAGTCAAATGGACCTAATAGAAGTCTACAGAGCTTTGTACACAAACTCAAAAGACTATACCTTCTTTTCATCACCTCATGGAACCCTCTCAAAAACTGACCTTAGAGTAAGGCACAAAGAAATCATCCACAGATACAAGAATATCAAAATAATTCCTCATATAGTATCAGACCACCATGAACTAAACTAGAACTCAATAACAGCAGAAATAACAAAAATCCTGCATACACATGGAAATTGAACAATTCTCTAAATGACAGCTTGGTCAGGGAAGAAATGAAAAAAGAAATTAGAGACTTCCTAAAATTCAATGAAAATGAAGGCACAACATACCCGAACTAATGGGACAAATAGAAAGCAGTGCTAAGAAGAAAGTCTATAGCGCTAAATGACTCCAAAAAGAAGCTTGCGATATCTCATATAAGCAACTTAACTAAACAACTAACATCTCTAGGAAAAAAGAAGTAGACAAAACAAATAGGAATAGACAATTGGAAATAGTCAAACTCACACCTGAAATCATTGAGTTAGAAACAAAGAAACTAATTGAAAGAATCACTGAAACCAAGAGCTTGTTCTTTAAAAAAATCAACAAGAAAGACAAACCATTAGCCAAACTAACTAAAAGGCAGAGAGAAACTATAGAGATCAGCAAAATCAGAAATGAAAAGGGGGATATAATTACAAACACTGAGGAAATCCAAACTATCATTAGGTCTTACTTCAAAAGCCTATATGCCAGAAAATTTAAAAATTAAAGGCACAATTTTCTTGAAAGATTCCACTTAACAAAATTAAATCAAGATTAGGGAAATAAATGAAATAGTCCTATATCCCCCAAGGAAATAGAACCACTCATCATAAGTCTCCCTTCCAGAAAGAAATAAAATTAAATAAAAAACAGGGCCAGACAGTTTCCGACCTGAATTCTACCACACCTTCAAAGAAGAGGTTACTCAAATTCTCTTCAGACTATTCCACAAAATATAAAAAGAAGGAACATTAACAAACTCATTCTATGAAGCACAATCACTTGATATCTAAACCACACAATGACCCAACAAAGAGAACGTCAGATCTCTCTCTCTTATGACCATTGATGCAAAAATACTCAATAAAATACTTGCAAACCAAATCCAAGAACATATAAAAGATATCATTCACTATGACCAATAGGCTTCAACCCAGGCATACAAGGGTGGTTCACTATACAGAAATCTGTCAATGTAATCCACCATATAAACAAACTGAAAGAGAAAAACCACATGATCCACTTCTTAGATAACAAAAAAGCATTTGAGAAATTGCAACACCCATTCATGTTTAAAGAGTTGGAGAGATCAGGGATACAAGGCACATACATAAATATAGTAAAGACAGTATGGAGCAAGCCTAGAGCCAACATCAAACTAAATGGAGAGACACTTAAATCAATCTAACTGAAATCACAGACAAGGCAAGGCTGCCGACTCTCTCTTCATCACTTCAACATAGTACTTAAAGTTCTATCGAGAGCAATAAGACAAATAAAAGAGTTCAAGAGGATACAAATCAGAAAGGAAGAAGTCAAAATATTATTATTTGCAGATAATATGATAATGTACATTAGTGATGTCAAAAATTCAACCATAACAATAGGAGTTTCACAAGGACCAAATTTATCTGGGCACAGGGGTCTTTTCTGAGACTGACACTACACCAGGGACCATGTATGGATATAACCTACAACCTCTGCTTGGATGTAGCCCGTGGTAGCTCAATAACAAATTGGTTTTCCATAGTAAGGGGAACAGGGACTATTTCTGACAGGAACTCAATGGAAGGCTCTTTGACCTCTACATTCCCTCCTCTGTAGGCCACAGAGGAGGACTTTGCAGCCAATCCTGAAGACACCTGATAAAACAGCGTTAAATGAAAGGGAAGGAGGTCCTTCCCAATCAGTGGACTTGAAAGGGGCAGGGAGGAGATGAGGGACAGAAGGTGGGATTGGGAGGGAATGAGGGAGGGGCATACAGCTGGGATACAGAGTTAATAAAATGTAACTAATAATAAAAAATAAAAATACATGAATGAATTTTAAAAAATCAGCCATAAAACTCCTTAGCTGATAAACACTTTCAGCAAACTGGCTGCGTGAAAAGTTAACTAAAAAAAAAAAAGATCAGTAGCCCTCCTGTATACAAAAGGCAAAAGGGCTAAAAATTAAATTAGGAACACTACACCTTTCTCAATAACCACAAATGAAATAAACTACTTTGTTGTGACTCTAACCAAGGAAGTAAAAGATCTTTTTGGAAAAAAAAAAAAAAAAACTTCAAGTTTCTGAAGAAAGAAAGAGAAGAGGATATCAGAGGATGGTAAGATCTCCCATGCTCATGGATCAGTAGTATTAAGGTAATGAAAATGGCCATCCTGCCAAAGGCAATCTACCCATTCAATGCAATTTTCATCAAAATACCAACACAATTCCTTACATAATTTGAAAGAAGAAATCTAAACTTCATATGGAAAAAAAAACAACAAAAATTGATTTTAAAATCCTGTACAACAATAGATTCTGAGGAGGTATCACCATCCCTGATCTTTAGCAGTACTGCAGAACAATAATAAAAAAAGAAAAACTATACGTTATTGGCATAGTAACAGAATGATAGATCTTTGGAATCAAATTGAAAACCCAGATATAAACCCATATACTAACAGATACTGATTTTTGACAAAGATGCAAAAACCACACAATGGAATAAAACATCTTCAACATATGATCGTGGTCTAACTGGAGGCCTACATGTACAAAAATAAAAATAGAGACATATTAATCACCCTGCACAAAACTGAAGTCCAAGTGGATCAAAGACCTCAACATAAAACCAGACACACTAAATCTGTTAGAAAAAAAGTAGGGAAGTTCATGGAACTTATTGGGAAGAGACAACTTGAACAGAACACCAACAGTACAGGCTCTAAGAGCAACTATCAATAAATGGGAGCTCATGAAACTGAAAAGCTCTGTAAAGCAAAGGACACTGTCATCAAAACAAAGGGATAACCTACAGACTGGGAAAGGGTATTCAACAAACCTATATCTGGCAGGGAGCTAATATTCAGAACATATAAAGAACTCAAGAAGTTAAAAACCAATAAATTGAGTAATCCAATTTAAAAACAGAGTACAGAGCTGAACAGGATTCTCTATAGAAGAATATCGAATGGCAGAGAAACTCTTAAAGAAATGCTCAACGTCCTTGGTCATCAAGGAAATGCAAATCAAATCAACCCTGAGATTTCACCTTACAACCAAAAGAATGGCTAAGAACAAAAATTCAAGAGAAAACAACCTGCTGGAGAGGGTGTGGAGAAAGGGAAATCCTCCACCAGGCCCGTGGGAATATAAACTTGTACAACTACTTTGGAAAACATTCTGGCACTTTTCTCAGAAATTAAGAACAGTGCTTCCTCAAGATTCAGCTTTAGCACTCCTAGGCACATACCTAAAATATGCTCAAGCACACAAGGACATTTGTTCAACCATGTTCATAGCAGCTTTATCTGTAATAGGTAGAATCTGGAAACAACCCAGATGTCCCTCAACTGAGGAATGGATACAGAAATTGTGGTACATTTACACAATGGAATTTAAAAAAAAATTTAAAAACAAGGAAATCATGAAATCTGTATGCAAATGTTCGGAACTAGAAAAGATCATCCCAAAAGCAGAAAGACTTATATGGTATACACTCACTCATAAGTGTATATTAGACTAATAATATAGCATAAATATACTAAAATCTAAGGAAGCTAAGCAAGAAGGAGGACCCAGGTTAAGCTGATGAATCCTCACTCAGAATGGCAAACAGTACAGACATCAGAAGAGGGAGAAAACAGGGAACAGGACAGGAGCCTACCACAGAGAGCCTCTGAAAGGCTCTTCCCAGAAGGGTATCAAAACAGATCCTGATATTTATAGCCAAACTTTGGGAGGAGTGCAGGGAATCTTATGAAAGAAAGGGAGATAATAAGACCAGGAAGGGACAGGAACTCCACAAGGAGAAAAACAAAACCAAAAACTCTAGGCACAGGGTACTTTTCTGAGACTGACTCTCCAATCAAGGTTCATACAAGGTTCAACCTAAAAGCCCTGCACAGATGTAGCCCATGTCAGCTCATTCTGCAAGTAGGTCACCTAGTAAGTGCAACATGGGCTATCTCTAACATAAACACAATGGCTGACTCTTTAATCACCTACCCCTGATGAAGGAGCAGTCTTACCAGGCCACAGAGTAAGACAAAGCAACCAGTCCAGATGAGACCTGATTAGTTAAGGTCAGATGGAAGGGAGGAGGACAAACCTATCATTGGACTGAAGGAGGGGCATAGGAGAAGGAGAGAAAACAAGAGTGGGATTTGGAAGAGACAAGGAAGTGGGACATAGCTGAGATATAAAATGAATAAATTGTAATAAATTAATAAAAATCAGATCCATATATGCAAGAGACATATAGACCAAACATATATATAGACCAAACCATACAACATGTGCAGTTGCCCAGAGTTCCTCATCTTTCTGTGTGTTGATAGTGCAAACTGGGTCTTTCAAATTTACACAGCCTTCTGTAATTGCAGCATTAAACTATTTATTATATGAAAAAAATTCAGACATTCAAAAGAAACCAAGAGCTGGTTCTTTGATAAAATCAACAAGATAGACAAACCCTTAGCCAAACAAATTAAAAGGCGGAGACAAACTATACAAATCAACAAAATCAGAAAAAAAGGAGGCCATTACAGACACTGAAGAAATTCAAAGACTCGTTAGGTCTAACTGCAAAAGTCAATACACCATAAAATTTGAAAATCTAAATGAAATGGGTAATTTTCTTGATAGATAATTTACCAAAGGTTGGGGATTCTTAATCTAAACTAATAACCTCATGATGATGTATTCTTTGTAAATGATTTTAAAATCTGTCTTATTTTATACAGATTCATCACAGTCTAAAGCCATAACAAAGAGATATCTAAAGTCAGCATGACACCATAAACTTCACTGATGCTTCTTGTTTGTACTGTATCCTTTCAGTGCAACACCACAACTTCTAAATCTCTTAACTTAACTTCTCCTATTTATCTATACACACCAGTGTTGCCAAAAATATGGAAGAAAGGAGGCGATCTCTTAATTAATTTTCTACTGAAGGTTGCATCAATTAGTCGTGCATAGCAGATCTCAGGCAGAAGGGGGAAGTGTGCAGGCCCAAGGATGTTTGTGTTGCAAGCAGCTGGTGAGACTGTCAAGGAGGTTTGTGTTGGAGACTGAAGCACTGTGGGAGGATAGTTGTAATACTGCTGACAGTAGTAAGCTGCCAGGTCTTCAGCCTGCACACTGCTGATGCTGAGAGTGTAATCTGTCCCAGATCCACTGCCTGTGAAGCGATCAGGGACCCCAGTGTATCGATTGGATGCACCATAGATTAGCAGTTTAGGAGGCTGCCCTGGTTTCTCCTGGTACCAAGCTACATAACCACTCACACTCTGACTAGACTTGCAGCTTAGGGTGATTCTCTCTCCAACAGATGTGGACATGAATTCAGGGGTCTGGGTCATCACAATGTTCCCCTCAGCACCTGCAACCAGAAATACACAATGAGTATACACAGAAGGAGTTCCTGATACAAATGTTGGCATCCAAAATGTCTTTTCATTGCCTGCCTACAATTGGTTTCCTATAGTAAACAGCTGTTTTTTCTACAAATGAACTATATTGATGATATTCTAATACTCTAATACTCTTTAGTGTCTCACCAGACAACCAGAGGAGCAGGAATATGAAGATCTGGGTGTGTGACTCCATCGTGGTTGCCCAGGCAGTCTGATGCTTTTCAGTTCTAACTGCAAAGGCCTGGTTTATAAATTATGGGCAGCTGGGCTGTCTTGTAGGGACCTATGCAAAACAGTCATCACATGAGGAAGTAAATAGCCAGGGTACTGGGCTGTGAAAGAATCCAGGTTAAATCTTCAGCCAAAAATATCATCAAAGTGAGTAACCAATCACTGGGGGGAAAAGTCAACATTGAAGCTCAAGGACCAACTTAGAGCTCTCAATCTGAAAATACCGAGATGCACTCATGACAGGCTTCCATTAAAAATCAGAAACATTTACTTAAAGTGAGTTTAATAGAAATATACTAGAAAACCTTTGATTAAAATCCTGAGGAAACAATAAATACCCTAATCAACAACAGCATAAAGAAACAGGAGAAGCAGAAAGAAGAAAGGAAAAAAGAAGGGGAAAGTAGAAGAGAAGTTGAGAGAAAGGAAAGAAAAGAGAGGATGGAGAGGAGAGGGAAATCAGGACTGGAGAGGGATTGGAAATGTCGAGAGGAAAGAAAAGTTGAGCAGATAAAGGAAATACATATTAATTCAGAAAGGTTTGGGAATAGCGTCAGATCAGCAGTTATGAGCATTTCATCTCTTATAAAACATTCATGTTTGATTCCAATGAATTGTTGATGATTCTGAGTGATCTATAATTCCATTTATAGCACACACAAGGTACACAAACATACATGCATACATACATACATACATATCTAAGTAGATACATAGATTTTTGAGATGTGAGCCCTGAGCTTCTGCTCCAGCTAAAACAAGGTCAGCCACCTGCTGCCTTCACTTTGCTATCACGGATTCTAGTTCTCTGAAAGCCCCAATAAACACTTTCTTAAAAAGTGGCTTTGGTCATGTTTTTTTAATTAAATTTTTATTTTTTACATTAATTATGTTTTATTTGCTTTGTATCCCATCTGTAGCCCCTCCCACATTTCCTCCCAATCCCACCCTACTTCTCTCCTTCATCTTTTCCCATGCCCCTCTCTAAGTCCAACAATAAGGGAGGTCCACTTCCCCTTCCATCTGACCCTAGCTAATCAGGTCTCATCAGGACTGGCTGCATTGCCCTACTCTGTGGCTTAGCAAGTCTGCTCCTCCCTCAGGAGTGGAGTGAGGGGTTTCAAAGAGACAGCCACTCAGTCCATGTCAGAGAAAGTCCCTCTCCCCTTACTAGGGAACCCCTTTGCATACTGAGTTTCCATGGGCTACATTCGTGCAGAGTTCTAGGTTATGGCTATGAATGGACCTTGGTTGGAGTATCAGTCTCAGAAAATAGCCCTGAGCCCAGATATTTTGGTTCTTTTGCTTGCCTTGTGGAGCTCCTGTACTCTCCAAGTCTTACTAACTACCTCTTCTTTCATATGATTCCAAAGTTTGGGGACTCTGCCCAAAGTTTGTTTATGAGTCTCAGCATCTGCTTTCACACACTGCTAGGTAGAGACTTTCAGAAGCCCTAAGTGGTAGGCTCCTGTCCTATTTCTTGTTTTCTCCTTCTTCCAATGTCCATTCTATTTGTCTTTATAAGTGAGATTGATCCTCTTACCCAGGGGTCCTCATTCATGTTTAGGTGTACAGATTTTAGTATGTTTATCCTATCTTATAGGTCTAGTATCCACATATAAGTGAATATATTTCCTTGTTTTTAATTGCTGAGTAGTAATCCCCTGTGGAAATGTACAATAATTTCTTTATCCATCCTTCCGTTGATGAATGCCTAGGTTGTTTCTAGGTTCTGGCTATTACAAATGAAGCTGCTACAAACATGGATGAACAAATGTCATTGTTGTGGACTTGAGCAACTTTTGGATATATGCCTAGGAGTGCTATAGCTGGATCTTGAGGAAGCGCTTTTTCTATGTGTCTGAGGAAGTGCCTCATGTGTTATCACTTTAGTTTTTGATCTTAGCCATTCTGATAGGTGCAAGGTGAAAACTCAAGGATGTTTTGATTTGCATCTCCCTGAAGACTAAGGAGGTTGAGCATTTCTTTAAGTATTTCTCTGTCATTCAATATTTCTCTATTTTCTTTTTTTATTAATTGCACTTTTTTCACTTTGTATCCCCCATAAGCCCCTCCCTCTTCCCTTCCCCTTCTTCATGGTTGCCCCTCCCCAAGTCCACTGATAGGTGAGGTCCCCCTCTCTTTCCTTCTGATCTTATTCTATCAGATCTCATCAGGAGTGGCTGCATTGTCATCGTTCAATAAATGGGCCCTCATGAAACTGAAAATCTTCTGTTAAGTAAAGGACACCGTCATCAAAACAAAATGACTGCCTACAGATTGGGAAAGAATCTTTACCAACCCATTATCTGACAGAGGGCTATTATACAGTACATATAAAGAACTAAAGAAACTGAAAAGCAGCAAATCAAGTAATCCAATTAAAAAAATGTGGGACAGAGCTAAACAGATAACTCTTTGTAGAGGAATATCGAATGGCAGAGAAACATTTAAAGAAATGTTCAACCTCATTAGGCATTAGGGAAATGCAAATCAAAACAACCATGAGATTTCACCTTACACCCATAAGAATAGTCAAGATGAAAAACTCGAGTGACGACACATGTAATCCATTTTTTTAATTGGATTACTTAATTAGTTGCTTTTTAACTTCTTTAATTCTTTACATATACTAGATAGTAGCCCTCTGTCAGCTATAGGGTTGGTGAAGATCCTTTTCCAGTCTGTAGGCTGTCGTTTTGTTCTGAAGACAGTATCTTTTGCTTTACAGAAGGATTTCAGTTTCATGAGGGCCTATTCATTGATTGTTGCTCTTAGATGACATTTGTTAGCATATTGTTTACATGAGTGTCATGGGTTTCCAATTCGTAATGTTAAATTTACTCATAAATATGAGATAAAAGCCTGGAAGGGAGAGTCTATCAAGACACAGTCATACTTCTTTACTATAGGGTGAGGTTTCCAGGTCTCTATATTTGAGAGCAGTTTGGGAGAATTCAGAGTGGTGTGTGACCTGAGAGGAAGAGAGACAGGTGGGCATGTAGCTTAGAAACAAAATTATTACATGTACCATCTCATTTACAAATCTTATATTTTAAACATGAATATTTAAACATGAATTCACCTGTAGTGGATATATAGAAGGGGAAGTAGGTAAGGGAA
The DNA here is from genome assembly GCA_010120015.1 of Rhombomys opimus. NCBI lineage: Eukaryota > Metazoa > Chordata > Mammalia > Rodentia > Muridae > Rhombomys > Rhombomys opimus. The sequence continues at coordinate 50,868 of REGO01001507.1, read as the reverse complement.
AGAAACTTGTAGTAAAAGAAACATGGAAAAGAGAGAAAGAGGAGGGTAAAGGGTGTGTCTTACAAGAATTATTATGACTATGATAAAATGTCATGACCAAAAGTGACATAAAAGGATGGAAAATATTATTTTTCTTATACTTCCAGGTAACAGTGCATCACTGAGGGAAGTCAGGGCTGGGATTCAAACAGAGAAGGAACCCAGAGGCAGCAGCTGAGCAAAAGCCATAGAGGAGAGATGCTTACTGGATTCCTCCTCATAGCTTGCTCAGTTTGCTTTGTTGGGGAAGCCAGGGTCACCATCAATGGCTGGCATCACCTACAATGGACTGCATCCTCCCCCATCAAATAGTAATTAAGAAAATTCCCTCCAGGCTTGCCCAATGCCCAAGGCTACGAAGGCTTTTTCTCTATTGAAGTTTGTCCCTCTCAGATGATTTTAGTTTGTGTCTATTTGTCATAAAATCTCATCAGTATTCAGTGTAAATATGACTATATAACATAATCTTGAAAGTAGATTGCTTTTATAGAATACAACTTTATGTATAATGTGTATATTCTAATACAGTTAATTTTTCAACAACAACAAGGTAAGGAGCAGGGTGGGAAGTCAGATGCTCTCTAAGTCTCTGCTGCTGCCCATGTGTTTTCTGTTCATACGTAGAACACATGGAGGCTGTGGAATTTAGACAGGTGAATGCACATAGCTTTCATTGTTTACACATTCAGTGTCTGCCAGATAGTTGATGTATTCTTGTCTTACTCAAGTGTTTGTTTATGTAACATAATTCTTCATGGTTTCTGTAAGTACTTTCATTTTTACTAAATAACTAGAACAGAAACTAATTTAATACATAGATAAAATCAGAAATTTAATAAAGAAAAATAAGGTCATTACTGGAATTTAAAGATTATCTATTTTAAAAATGTGGATGATTAATATAAAAAGAAAAACTTTAATTATTTCTAAAATACTTATTCTGTTAATGAACACAGCCATAAAAATGAGAATTTTTTGTCAAATCACCTTTAAAATCATGCTATCAAGATAGGCAAAAGTAGTGGAAAACATTTATTTAATCTTCATTCAAAGTAGTATTTCCCATAAAAGATTAAAGGACACATTTGCCCTTGTATGCTCTCCTAGACATTCAGGTTCTATTTTACTTGGGCAAGGATGTCTAACTGACCATTGTACTGATAGCAGAGAGATTACTAAGCTATATAAAGATAAAAAAATTGATGCTTCAGACACTGGATGTCAGGCTGAGCTCTAAAGGTGTCTGTATTACAAGCTAATACACTGAGGAGGAGATTGGAACAATCTTCATGGTAATAACCTGTCACCTCTTCAGTCTTAATGCTCATGGTGATGAAACTGAACTCTGTTCTAGATTCAGGAGCAGTCAAGATGCCTGGGAGTTACCCAGGTGTACAAATGAGAAGCCTTTCTCTGCTTTTGCTGGAATCAGGCTAAATTGCTGTCTCTGAGAGCTGTGTAGGTACCACTGATCTTGCAGATGGCGGTGACCCTCTATGCTGTAGACATGGCCAGGGAGGTCTCTAATTCAACCAGGTTCCTCCACAAACTACTCCTCTCTACTCTACCCCAGAAGAAGCCTACAGTTCAAGCTCCTCCTAGAGGGGACCAGTGGAAATTATGTTAGCTCCAAGCTCTGTTACAGTTTTTTAATTTATGTACACTCTGTTACAGTGTTTTAATTTATGTATGGCTAGAATTCCAAAACTTGTAGTATGTAGATGGGGCTGTGAGTTACAATCACTTCCAATCTTATTAGGGTTTACTCCAAAGATGGCTGGTAGTGGTGGTGACACCTGTTAAAAAATGTTTAGGTTGGCAATCCTAGCCATCTTCCTAAGATATTATCCCTACACCATTGTTGGACTTAATTTGCCACATATGATGGCTTTCAGAGTCACACCTGTGCCCAGTTTGGTTGACAAATGCTTATAATCTGAGAATTTAGGTTTCTGGCAGAACAGAAACCTATGATAAATAGGTTATTTATGCCAACAACCTATGATAGTTTATTGACACAAAAACACAGCTAGACATCATTTCAAATGTATGTATGTACACACTCTCCTGTCTCCCATTGCACAGTTTCATTAACATGTACATATGTTGTCATTCAAAGAAAGTTAACATGTAAATTTCCTATTCATTTACATTGATGAGAGAATAGTTAGTACTGTTAGTCAGAAAAAAAATACTAAGGTGATAGATGATAAGATGAAAAGTGAATGAACTGGTGGGAGATGCAACAGAAATAAAGGAAGAGTTATGCCACCTTCAGAAGCAGTTACTTGAGAGCAGGCTTGATGGAAGAGATTTGTCAGTTCAAAGTGCAGAGTGGAGCCCTTTACGCATGCATAGGGCTCTGTGTTCATGAAAGGCAGAAGGTCTTAAATGCACAGAGCCTGGGAAAGCTCATCCTTGTGAAACAAATACAATGGCTTGTTCATAGAGGCCAGCATATAACTGAGACTGCCTGACATGGGAAGTCTCTTGGTAATTTTGAGGTTAATGCTGAGGGCAATGAGAGCCTGTGAGACAATGGTCACAGTGAGGACATGTTTTTCCTTGATACATTTTAGTCAATGTTGTGTTGACACACAAAAGAGAAGAAAATGTGGGGACTGGTATCAGTTTTGTGTAGAGACAGAAAAGCTGCTGCTTCAGACCCTGGCTGACAGGCTGAGCCCTAGAGGGGGGTTGTATTGCAGGCTGACACACTTAGGAGGACTCTACAGATTAACTTTCAGGAAGATTTTTCCATCCTTATATGAAACATAGGGAATGAAATTAATGGTAATGACTACAAATGCAAACATTTTCAAGAAACTATGTAGGTGATGGTCTTCGAACATAGAAAAAAAGCTACCATTGTTTATTTTATATTGTTTTCTGAATGGAAATGCATCAAACTGCTTTCAAACCCTTATATTTGATCACATAGAATTGTGCTATTCTTAGCATTCATCCTAAAACCCTCTTCCTACAGTACAAAGATGGTAAGACAGAAGCTCACAAGTGCTCAAAGTACAGAGAACATATAACTGTGGAGTAGTCATATTAAAGAGAATGTCTCTGACCCCAAGTCTTGGGGATGTTCATGGAGAATAAACAAAATCCACATATAGAACAGACACTAAACAAGGGCTGCAAGACAGCGCCTCTTTATATATTTTTATTAATTACAGTTTATTCGATTTGTATCCCATCTGAAGCTCAGTCCCTCTTCCCCTCCCAATCCCATCCTTCTTCCCCCTTCTCCACCCATGTGTCTCCCCCACTCCACTGTTAGGAGAGGTCCTCCTCCCCTCCCATCTTATCCTACTATATTAGGTTTCGTCAGTAGACTGCATTGTCTTCCTCAATGGCCTGGTAAGCCTGCAAATCCCTGAGGGTGGGGGTGATCAAAATATAGTCCAAACAGTTAATTTCATAGACAATCCCTGTTCCCATTACTAGGCAACCAACTTGGACACTGAACTTCCATGGGCTACATCTGTGCAGGGGTTCTAGGTTATCTCCATGAATGGTCCTTGGTTAGAATATCAGTCTCAGAAAACAACCTTTGTGTCCAGATTTGGTGTTTCTGGTGCTCTCCTTGAAGCTCCTGTCCATTCTAGGTATTTCTATCTCCCTTTTCTTTCATAAGATTCCCTGCACTCAGCCAAAAGTTTGGCTATGAGTCTCAGCATCTGCTTTGGTACCCTGCAGGGTAGTCTTTCAGAGGCTCAATGTGGTAGCCTCCTGTCCTGTTCCAGTTTTCTTGCTCTTCTGATGCTCATCCCATTTGCATTTCTGAATGAAGATTGAACATCTTACCCAGAGTCTTCCTTCTTGATTAGCTTCTTTAAGTGTACAGATTTTACTAAAGTTATCTTATATTACATGTCTAATATCCACTTATGAGCGAGTATATATCCTGTGTGTCTTTCTGCTTCTGGGATACATCACTTAGGAGGATCTTTCCAGTTACCACCATTTACCTGCAAATTTCATGATTTCCTTGTTTTATATTGCTGAGTAATATTCCATTCTCTTCTCTTTATAGTTTAAATGAAAGCTCAGTTCTGCTCTTGCATTCACTCTCATTGCCATTCATTCTCAAAATGAAGTTCCTGCTACCTAGCCTGGGGTGCTAATGCTCCTGATCCCAGGAGAGATCTAGGAGGAAGGACAGCTGGTACTGTATATGCTCTGGGGTTGTGTTGCTTTCCATGCTTCTGTTCAACTATGAGATGACCAGGATTTATTCTGAAATTGTTATGGAGTGAAATCCTCCAGGGAAGATCATATACTCTATTTAAAGTATATTTAACTGCCTTGGAGGGGGTTATTTATTTATGTATTTTTAGGTTTGTTTTTGTTTTTAAATAGATTCTCTTTCAAGACAATATATCTTGATTATATTTTCCCATCACTCCACTTGTTCCAGATCCTCTGTGCAGCTCCTCCTCAGGATCCACTCCCTTTCTGACTCTTATTAAATAAAGGAAAACATGTTTCTAAGATGTAACAACCAGACATCACAAAAAACATATATAATAAAATGAAACAAAAACTATCATATCAAAGTTGCATATCAGAACAAAAGAGAAGGAAAAGAGTCCCTAGCATGGACACAAGAGTCAGACTCACTCATTATCACTGCAGGAGTAAGATAAAAGTTCTAAGCTAAAAGCTGTAATATATACACAGAAGACATTCCTCAGGCCTTTCGAGGTCCAATGCTTGCCCTTTTCATCTCTGTAAACTCATATAAGCATTGCATAGTTGATTCACAGGGCCTTGTTCTCCTGGTGTCCTGCATCCACTCTGGCTCTTAAACTGTTCTTAGAAATCTCTGATATCTGAATAAATGGGTTTGATGGAGACCTCCCATTTACACTCTCTCTGCATAATGGCTGGCTGTGATTCTCTGCATCTGTTCACATCTATTGCTGGAAAAAGCCTCTCTGATGATTAGTGGAAAAGGTACAGCTCTATGAGTATAGGAGAATATCATTCAAAGTCATTGTATTGATACGTTTTATGACCAATAGTGTTTGGTTTTATCCTCATTGTCTGAGCTGTATAGTCTAGTTCTTGGTTACTCTAGCAGTGTTGGGTATGGGTTCTCTCTTTGGGAATTGGGGCTTGAATCACATGAAACATTGGTTGGCTACATCCACAAGTTCCATGTAATCATTATTTTCATAACTGAGTCATACTCGATTGTAAATGTACCACAATTTCTATGTTTGTTCATCAGTTTAAGGACATCTACATTGTTTCCAGGTCTGGCTATTATGAAGGAAGCCACAGAGAACATGATTCTGCAAATGTACTTGTGATCAGATTCAGTGTCCTTTGGGTATATGCCCAAAAGTGGTAGAGCTGGTTCTTGAGGTGGATCAATTCCAATTTTTCTGAAGAACCACCCTAGTGATTTCCACAGTGGCTATATAAGTTTTCACTCCGACCAGCAACAGGGGATTGTGTCCCATGATCTACATTCCTCACCAGCATGAACTCATTTGTGTTATTGTTCTGAGCCATTCTGACAGGTGCAAGATAGAATCTCAAAGTAGTTTTGGTTTGCTTTTTCCCAGTGCCTAAGGACATTGAACATTTCTTTTAGTGTTTCTCAATCTCTTGGGTTTCCTCTATTGAGTATTCTTTTTTCAGGTCTGTACCACATTTTTAATTAGACTGCTTGATTTGTTGATGTCTAATTTCTTAATTTTTTATGTATGTTGGATATCAATCAGTCTTCTATTGGATATGGATCTTTTCTTATTCTATAGGCAGCTACTTTACAAATTGATAGTGTTTCTTTGCCGTAGGAAAAAATCCTCTTATTTGAGGTCCCATTTATCAATAGTTGATCTTACTGCCTGTGCTATAGCTATTCTTTTCAGACAATCATCTCCTATGGGAATGTTTTGGAGGCTATATCCCAATGTGTCTTCTATTGTGCTCAGTGTATCTGGTTTCTGCTGAGATCTTTCAGTCACATGGACTTGAGTATTGTGTAAGATGATAAGTGTGGATGTATTTGTATTCTTCTATGTGCAGGCATCCAGTACAACCTGCAACATTTATTGAACATGTTGTTTTCCAGTATGCATTTTCTGTTTATTTTTCAAGAATATGATATCCATACCTGCATATGTTTATGTTCATGTTATGGAATTAGTTTTATTCCATTGATCAATGTGTCTTTTATGCAAATGTCATGCAGTTTTATTACTATGACTCTGTAATACTACTTGAAATCAGGAATGGTGACACCTCCAGTTCTTTTATTATACACAATTGTTTTAGCTATCCTGGGTTTTTGTTTTTCCAAACCAATGTCCCACAAGCACATGCACTTGAGGAGAGATGAATGTCATCTCCTGTGGTAATATGTTGAAGGCTGTTTCACAGATTATTTTCCATTGCGAGGAAACAAAAAAAAAAAAATCAGGTCAAAAGCACAGAGAATACTTTCAACAAAGTCATAGAATATTTCTCTAATCTAGACAATGAGAAGCCTGTCAAGCGATGTACAAACCCATACAGTACACCAAACAGAATGTAAATAATAATAATAATAATAATAATAATAATAATTTTTCCACAACACATCGCAATCAAAATACTCAACATACATGGGGGAGGTTATTACAGGATTAAAGGGGAAAAGACAAAGTCACATATACAGCAGAACCATCAAAATAACACCTGATTTCTCAATGAAGCCCCTAAAACAAAGGTCCTGTAAGGATGTTCTACAAACTCTGAGAGACCACAGTTTCCAACCAACATTATTATACTCAACAAACCTATCAATAACAATAGACAGAGGAAGAAAAACATTCTACAGTGACATAAAGCTGAAGATATAAAGGTCAGGAATTATGTCAAGTGGAAAAAGGACAGAAAGAGGAACTAAGAAGAAAAAAGGAAAAGATGTGACCAGGAAGGCTTGCATACCTTGATGACTATGACTAGCAAGTTTATTATGAAGTGTAGCATCTTCTACACTATTTAAAGAGAGGTGCTGGATCAAGGTGAGAGGAGAGCTAAATCAGCCACTATTGGCAAAGAAAACACAGGATGTGCCAGTCACAACTGCCCTAGGACTGATACCCATGGCCCTTCAGGAGTAAACACCCAGTTCCCAAGGACTGATACCATAACTCCTTCAAGATCAAGCACCATGATCACAATGGACCTTGCTAAGACTACTTTGGACAACAACACAGAACAAAAATTTTTGTCCTTTACTTATTTTTTATTTTTATTTTTATTTTTTATATTCTTTATATTTATTTTTATTTATCTATTTTTATTTTTATATTTATTAATTAGAGTTTACTCACTTTGTATTCTGACTCTCCCTCCCTCCCTCCTCCCCTCCAGATCCTGCCACCCCTCACCCTTTTCCATCCAGCCCCTCCCTCAGTCCACTGATAGGGTAGGTCTTCCACTACTTCCTTCTGATCCTAGTCTATCAGGTTTTATCAGGAGTGGCTGCATTGTCTTTCTCCGTGGCCTGGTAAGGATGTTCCCCCCTAAGAGGTAAGTGATCAAAGTGCAGGCAAATTAGTTCATGTCAGAGACAGTCCCTGTTTCTGTTTCTATGGAACCCACTTGGACACTGAACTGCTATGGGCAGAGGTTCTAGGTTATTTCCATGAATGGTCCTTGGTTGGAGGATCAGTCTCTGAAGAGACCCCTGTGCCCAGATTATTTGGTGCTGTTTTCTCTCCTTGTGGAGCTCCTGTCCTCTCCAAGCTTTATTCTCAACTCCTTCTTTCCTGAGATTCCCTGAACACTGCCCAAAGTTTGTCTCAGTATCTACAATGCTAGGTAGAATCTTTCAGTGTCCCTCCTTGGTAGGCTCCTGCCCTGTTTCTTGTTTTCTCATTCTTCCAGTGTCTGTCCTGTTTGCCTTTCTCAGTGAGGAATGATTATCTTACCCAGGGTCCTCCTTCTACCACACCTTCTTTAGGGGTACAGATGTTTGCACATTTATTCTATATTATATATCTAGTATCCACTTATAAGTTAGTATATACCGTGTCTGTCTTTCTGTTTCTGGGATACCTCACTCAGGACAATCTTTTCTTGTTCCCACCATTTGCTTGCAAATTTCATGATTTCTTTGTTATAAATGCTGAATAGTATTCCATTGTGTAAATGTACCACAATTTCTATATCCATTCCTCCATTGAGGGACATCTGGGTTGTTTCCAGGTTCTGGCTATTATGAATAAAGCTGCTACCAACATGGTTGAACAAATGGCCTTTGTTGTGTACTTGAACATATTTTGGATATATGCCTAGGAGTGCTAGAGCTGGACCTTGAAGAAGTAACTGTCTGAGAAAACCCCGGATTGATTTCCAAAGTGGTTAAGCATATTGACATTCCCACCAGCAAAGAAGGAAGGTACCTCTTTCTCTACATCTTCTCCAGCATGTATTGTCACTTGATTTTTTTGATCTTAGCCATTCTGATGTACGTAAGGCAAAATTTCAGAGTTATTTTGGTTTGCATCTTCCTGATGGCTAAGGATGTTGAGCATTTCTTTCAGTGTTTCTCTGTCATTCTATATTCCTCTACAGAGAATTCTCTGTTTAGCACTGTAGAACATTTTTTATTTGGATTACTTGGGTTTGTTGCTTTTTAACTTCTTTTGTTTTTTATCTATTCTGGATATTAGCCCTCTGTCAGACATTTGGTTAGTGAAGATCCTTTCCTAGTGTGTACACAGTCTTTTTGTTCTGACAACAGGGATTCTCTGTGCTTCCTGATTAGGCCTGCCAGAAAGTGAGTGCACCTTTAAGTGAGTGCTTGCAGAACCCCAGATCCAGGGTCCCTCTATGATAGCAGCCAGACATCTGATCGCTCACATCCACACACTCACTGTGGGCAACATAGCGATCCTTGAGACAGCATTCTCAACATTGAAACCCCTGTTCCATGGGTCTACCAGTGGAATGCAGGCAAACCAGTAAAATCAGAAAAGTTCCAATCACAACACATCCAAGAAATCAAGAATGCCATGAAAAGACAAAATCTAAGAATAATAGGAATAAACAAGAAATAGGATTCCTGGGTCCAAAGAAAATCTTCAGGTCACTTCATAGTCAAAACACTAAACCTACAGAACAAACACAAAAATATAAAAACCAACAAGGGAAAAAGGCCAAGTAACATATGAAGGTAGACCTATCAGAATCATACCAGATTTCTTAACAGAAACTATGAAAGCCAGAAGTGTCTGGGCAGATGTAATGAAGACTTTAAGAAACCACAGATGACAACCCAGGCTACTATACGCAGGAAAGATTTTAATCAATATAGCTGAAGAAAAGAAAATATTCTATGACAAAACTAAACTTAAACAATATCTACACAGCAACCCAGCCCTACAGAAGATAATTGAAGGAAACCTTCAATCCAATGAAATCAACACAGCCAAAAAAAAAAAAAGAAAGAAAGGAAAAAAGCATTGAAACACAGTGACACCACCACACCACCAACTCCACAATAAAAAGAACTAACACTCATTGGTCACTATTATCTATCAACATCAATGGCCTCAACTCTCGAATAAAAATACACAGACTAACAGAATGGTTGCTGAAACAGGATCAAACATTCTGCTGCATTCAAGAAACACACTTCTAGAGACTAGTCTGTGGGGCCAAGGTGGCGGTGCCAGTAGAACACTGCATCTGAGGAGCAGGACAACACTTTCCATACAGCGACCAAGAGACTGAACTCTGGGACCTAAAACAACAGCAATCCTGTTTTCCAGGTGAGAGGAAATCCCCAGGGTGTGGGAATCAGTCAGGTCCACTCTCAGGCCACCCAGCCAGAACCTGGAAGAGATCCTGGATGGCGCAAGCACTAGGTCACTGGACCAGAGCCACATGCCTGCGTGTCCTGATCACCTTCTCAGGATGAATGGTGGGCACAAAAACACCAGAGACTGAGAGTCCTATTCGTGAGAAAAACCCACGAGGAAGGAAAGTAGCAGGACTGGCCACAGGTCACCCAGTCTTTACCTGGAAAAAGTCTCGCAGACCAGCTGATACAGGTGGCCATCACTGAACTGGGTTCCAGCCGCCAGCATGGAGAGGGGCTACGTGCCCAGCTCTTTGGTACAAATGGAGCTGTGCTCTCCAGTGCAACAGAAACTGGGAGTCCCTGTTGGGAGAGGGCCCCACAGGGAAGGAAGGAAAGAGTGCTGACTTGGGTCACCCAGGCTTTGCCTGGGGAAGGTCACGAAAACCTACAGGTACTAGCCGCCATCAATGATCTGGGCCCAACCAGGGAGCACAGAGAGTTGTTGGGAACCCAGCTCCCACAGAAGAGTGGGTGGGGGCGCACCACCAGCACAGAGACCTGCATTGTACAAACTATTCCAAACAGTCAGAACTGTACACCCCAGGACACCAGAGACTCGGAGTCACTGTCGGGAGAAACCCTCACAGGGAATGAAGGAAAGGGGAAGGATTTAGGCCAAACAGTATATCTCCAGAAAAGGTCCCGCAGACTGGCCCAACCCAGGGACCTGCTGTGCACCAGATAGCCTGCTGTAACCAGGAAAGCAGTATTCACCCGCCACAGATTACTGCTTGGGTATTGGAGCACAGAGCCTCAAACTCAGACCTACAAAAGCCTGGAATCCCTGAGATCAACCCCCAGATACTGCTCCAAGGGGCAACCAGTTATCCCTAAAAAAACCGACCAAACCACGGAACACACAGGTTAAAACAGAAGATCACTAAATTCACAGCAAGAAACAGGGCAGCTGTCTTCAGGACTTCTGCCAGTAAGAAAGTCCTCTCAACTAACAAGGACCACAGCTACCACTCAGGTCTCTATGCCTGAGATGAGCTGTGGGAACTCCTGAAAAACAGTGGCCATACAGGGACTATACCCAAAAAGCTGACAAGGCTTCCTTCAGGAAAAACCATCTTTCCTGCCAAGGGGATTCTCTACACTACAGGATTCCAGGAACCACCAGAAACTAACTCCAAACTCCTAAGATAGCCCAATAGGCCAGGATAAAAGTTCAAGCAACAAAAGTCAGAACAATATGGCATCTCCAGAACCCAGTTATCCAGGGGCAAGTAGCCCTAGACATCCCAGCATAATTGAAATTCAAGAAAAAGACCTAACATCTATGATCATAAAGAGGATAAGAAAGGAAACAAATAAAGGAATAGAGGAAGATAAAAAACAAACCGACTATGGCCATCCTTAAAAGAAATACAGGAAGTTGCAGCCAGTTTGTGGGATTTAGAGAGGAAATGGTTAAATAACTGCATGAAATAAAAGAAACAGGATTGTTCAAACAAACAGCTGAAGGAACTGATGGAAAAACAGGAAAATACAGTCAGACATGTGAAGGAAATCAACAAAATGGCTCAAGATCTGAAGATAAAATTGGAAAATTAAAGAAAAGACAAAAGGAGAAAATTGTGGCAAGAAAAAACTTAGGGAAGAAAATAGGAACTACAGAGGTTAGCATAACCTATAGACTACAAGAGATGGAAGAAATAATCTCAGGTGTGGAAGATACAATGGAAGAAACAGGTGTATCTTTCAAAGAAAATTTAAATCTAAAATATTCCTGACACAAACAGTCCAAGAAATCCAAGATAACATATAAAGACAATGCCTAAGAATAATAGGAATAGAGGAAGAAAAAGAAGATTCCCTACTCCAAGGCCCAGAAAATATTTTCAACAAAATCATTGAAGAAAATTTCCCCCACTTAAAGGAGAGGCCAATGAGAATACAAGAGGCCTACCCAATAAATTAGAGCAGAAAAGAAAATCCTGCTGCCACATAATAATCAAAGCAGTAAGTATATAGAACAACAACAAAAAACAAAACAAAACAAAACAAACACCTAAAACCTGCAAGGGAAAAAGGCCAAGTAACATATAATGGCAAACCCATAAGAATCACAGCTGACTTTTCAACATAGATTATGAAAGCCATAAGGGCCTGGACAGATATCACGCAGACCCTAAGAGAACACAGATGTTGGCCTAGGCTACTATACCCAGCAAAATTCTCAGTTTTCATAAAAGGAGAAGAAAAGATTTTCAATGACAAAAACAAATTTCAGCAATATCTACACACAAATACAGCGTTACAGAAGACAATAGAAGGAAAAATACAACCCATAAAAATTAGTTACTTTCAAGAAAACATAGGAAATAATTAAACTCACTACAGTAAAACAAAAAGCAACCAAGCACACAACATTATGACCACAGCCAACATCAAAATCAAAGGATCTAACAGCCACTGGTCATTAATCTCTCTCAACATCAATGGACTCAACTCTCCAATAAAAAGACACAGACTAACAGAATGGATAAAGAAACAAAACCCAGCAATCTTTTGCATACAAGAAGCACATGTAAGTCACAAAGATAGACATTACCTGAGGGTAAAGGGTTGGAGGACAGTTTTCCAAGCAAATGGACTCAAGAAGCAAGCAGGAGTAGCCATTCTAATATCTGATAAAATAGACTTTCAACCAAAATTAATGAAAAGAGATGGGGAAGGTCACTTCATATTCATCAAGGGAAAATTCCACCAGGAAAACATCACAATTCTGAACATCTATGCCCCAAATACAAGGGCACCCACATTGGTAAAAGAAACATTGATAAAATTTAAACCACACATAGATCCCCACACATTATTAGTGGGAGACTTCAACACCCCACTCTCAACAAAGGACAGGTCAACAAAACAGAAATTAAACAAAGAAACAATGTCTCTAAAAGAGGTCATGAATCAAATGGACCTAACAAACATTTAGAGAACCTTACACCCAAACACAAAAGAATTTATCTTCTTCTCAGGACCTCATGGGACCTTCTCCAAAATAGACCATATAGTTGGTCACAAAGCGAGCCTCAACAGATACAAGAAGATTGAAATAATCCCTTGTATCCTGTCTGATCACCATGGACTAAAGCTGTACCTCAACAACAACAGAAATACCAAAAAGCCTACACACACATGGAAACTGAACTACTTGCTGCTGAATGACAGATGGGTTAGGGAAGAAATAAAGAAAGAAATAAAAGTCATCCTAGAACTCAATGAAAATGAAGACACAATATACACAAACTTCATACACAATGAAGGCAGTGCCAAGAGGAAAGTTCATAGCACTAATGCCTTCAAGAAGCTGCTTCCAGCAACTTAATGGCTGACTTAAAAACCCTAGAAAAAGAAGAAGCAGACACACCAAAAAAGGAATAGATGGCTGGAAATAACCAAACTCAGGGCAGAAATCAATTAATTAGAAACAAATAAAACAATTCAAAGAATCAATGAAACCAAAATTTGGTTATGTCATAAAATCAACAATATAGACACACCCTTAGCCAAACTAACTAAAAGTCAGAGAGACACCATTGAAATCAACAAAATCAGAAATGAAAAGGGAGACATAACTACAAACACTGACAAAATCCAAACAATCATTAGGACTTACTCCAAAAGCGTATAAGACACAAAAATTGAAAATCTAAATGAAATGGACAATTTTCTTGATGGATTCGACTTACCAATGCTGAATTAGGTCCAGGTAAATCAATTAAATAGTCGTATATCCCCAAAGGAAATAGCAGCGGCCATCAAACATCTCCGATCCTAAAAAAAAAAAAAAAAAGCCCAGGACCAGATGGTTTCAGTGCAGAAATCTACCAGACCTTCAAAGAAGAGCTAACTCCAATTCTCTTCAAACTACTCCACAAAATAGAAACAGAAGGAACATTACTAAACTCATGAAGCAGAGTCACCTTGGTACCTAAACCTCACAAAGACTCAACAAAGAAAGAGAATTTCAGGCCAATCTCCCTTATGATCATTGATGCAAAAATACTTAACAAAATACTTGCAAACCGAATACAAGATCACATCAAAGATATCATCCACTATGACCAAGTAAGCTTCATCCCAGGTATGCAGAGGCAGGCCAATATATGGAAATCAATCAATGTGATCCACCATATTAACAAACAGAAAGAAAAAACCCACATGATAATCTCCCTAGATGCTGAAAAGCATTTGACAAAATCCAACATCCATTCATGTTTAAAGTATTGGAGAGATCAGGGATACAAGGCACATATCTAAACATAGTAAAGGCGATATACAGCAAGCCTATACCAACATCAAACTGAACAGAGAGAAATTTAAAGCAATCCCACTGAAATCAGTGGCAATACAAGGCTGCCCACTCTCCATATCTCTTTAACATAGATCTGCAAGTCGTTGCTAAAGAAATAAGACAGTTGAAGGAGATCAAGGGAATACAAATTGGAAAGGAAGAAGTCAAATTATCACTATTTGCAGATGATACGATAGTATATGTGAGTGACCCCAATAATTCTACCAGGAAACACCTACAGCTAATAAAAACCTTCAGCAAAGTGGCCGGATACAAAATTAGCTCAAAAAAATCAGTAGCCCTCTTGTATACAAAAGACAAAAGGGCTGAGAAAGAAATTAGGAAAAAACACCCTTCACGATAGCCACAAAGGACATAAAGTACTTTGGAATAACCCTTACCAAGCAAGTCAAAGACTTGTATGAAAAAAATTTCAAGTCCCTGAAGAAAGAATTAGAAGAAGATATCAGAGTTGGAAAGATCTCCCATGCTCATGGCTTTGCAGGATTAACTTAGTAAAAATGGCCATCTTTCCAAAAGCAATCTACAGATTCAGTGCAATTCCCATCAAATTACCAACACAATTCTTTACAGACCTGGAAAGAAAAATTCTCAAATTCATATGTAATAACAAGAAACCCAGAATTGCTAAAACAATCTTCTACAATAAAAGATCTTCTATGGTATTTCCATCCCTGATCTTAAGCTGTACTATGGAACAACAGTACTAAAAACTGCATGTTACTGGCAGAGAAACAGAGTGGTGGATCAATGGAACCGAACAGAAGACCCAGAAATAAATCCACACACTCATGGACACCTGATCTTCGACAAAGATGCCAAAATCATACAATGGAGAAAATATAGCATCTTCAACAAATGGTGCTTATCTAATTGGATGTCTACATGTAGAAAAATGATCATAGATCCATATTTATCACCCTGCACAAAACTAAAGTCCAAGTGGATCAAAGAACTCAACATAAAACCAGACACATTAAATCGGTTAGAAAAAGTTGGGAATACCCTTGAACTCATTGGCACAGGAGACAACTTCATGAACAGAACACCAACAACACAGGCTCTAAGAGCTACAATCAATAAATGGGACCTCATGACAATGAAAAGGTTCTGTAAAGCAAAGGACACTGTCATCAAACAAAACAACTGCCTACAGATTGGGAAAGAATTTTTGTCAACCCTTTATCTGACAGAGGGCTAATATCCAGTATATATAAAAAACTAAAGAAGCTGAAAAGCAGCAATCAAGTAATCCAATTAAAAAATGGAAAACAAAGCTAAAGAGTGAACTTTCTGTAGAGGAATATCAAATGGCAGAGAAACACTTAAAGAAATGCTCAACCTCAGTAGCCATTAGGGAAATGCAAATCAAAACGACCCTGAGATTTCA
>REGO01001507.1:18209-34490 GCA_010120015.1 Rhombomys opimus | reverse complement strand
TCCAAGTGGGTTACATAGTAATGTCTGGAAAAGTCATAAGAAAACAAATAATTAAATATCTACCTAAAAATACCTACAAAACCTGAAAGTAGTTTAAGTGAAATTTCCCTGTTTAGGTAGGTAAACTTCTCTCTAAGATCCATAGTACCTCTAAAAAAAAAAAAAAAAAAAAAAAAACCTATATATATATAGTTTTTTGGCTATTCTGTTTTTGTTTGTTTTTTATTATTCATAAATTAGAGGATATCATGTTACAATCTCTAGACCCAAAGAAGCTGTGTAAAAAGGAGGTAACAAAGGAAGATGCTTGATTTTCACTCAGAAAGGGTGAGTGAAAATATATATATATATACATTTATATTTTATATATATATATATATATGTTCTCTTTTGTTTTGTTTTGTTTTTTGTACATTTATTTATTTATTCACTTTACATCTTGATCATGGCACAGACACACCTACTCTCCTCAAAGCCCCCACCTACACTCACATTTCTCTCACATCTTTCCTTCCCATTTACCTCAGAGCAGGTGGAAGTCCCCCATGGGTAGCCACCCACCCTGGCACATTAAGTTGATGCAGGACTAGGCACATCCTCTCATACTAATACAAGACATGGCATCCAAGTTACAGGACAAAGATAAAAAGGGCAGTTATGAGAGTCAGAAATATCCCTTGCTCCAGTTGTTGGAGGAACCACACGAAGACAAACCTGTGCATTTGCTACGTATATGCAGGAACCTAGGACCAGTTCATGCATGCTCTTTGTTCGGTCATTCAGTCTCTGTGAACACCCATTGCCCATGTTAGTTGACTCTTTAGATCTTCCTGTGGAGTCTTGTACCACTCTGGCTCCTTTGGTCATTCTCTCAGAGCAATGTCTAATGTTTGGTTGTGGCTCTCTGCATGTGTAAAGCCTCTCAGGGGAGTTATGCTAGGCTCCTGTCTACAAACATAGCAGAGTAAGATTAACAGTGTCAGGGATTGGTTTTCACCCATGGGCTGGTTCTTAAGTAGGGACAGTTTTTAGTTGACCAGTTTCGCAGATTATGTTCCATCTTTGTCCCTACATATCTTGAAGGAAGGAAATATTTTGAATCGAAGACTTTGTGGATAGATTTGTGTTCTTACCCTTCCACTGGAAGTCTTGTCTGGCTACAGAAGGTAGCCATTGAGGTTCTATTTGATAGAAGCTTCAGCTAGGGTGACCCCATAAGCTTCCTGGACCCTCTCCTGTGTCAGGACTCTGGCACATCCCAGAGATACCACCTTCCTCTGTTTTCTTTTCTCTGACCTAGGCCTCTTTGACCTGTTCTCCTAATCCTAATCTCCACCCATGCTCACTACCTATTCTCCTCTCCTATCCAGTTTGCTCACTCCATCTACATCCATCTACTATTTTATTTCCCTTTCTGAGTGAAAATCAAGCATCTTCCTTTGCTACCTCCTTTTTACACAGCTTCTTTGGATCTAGAGATTGTAACATGATATCCTCTAATTTATGAATAATAAAAAACAAACAAAAACAGAATAGCCAAAACTATCCTGAGGAATAAATGAACTTCTGGGAGTATAACCATCCCTGATTTTAAGCAATAGCATTAATAGTAATAGTAACTTCAGAGCAATAGTAATAAAACATCTGTTATATTTGCATAAAAACAGACAAGATGATCAAAAGAATCAAAATGAAAATCCAGAAATAAACCCACAAACCAATGACAATTTTATTATTTACAAAGAATGCATAACCACAGAATGGAGTGGAGAAAGTATCTTCAACAAATGCTGCTGGACTAACTGGATGTCTGCATGTAGAAGAGTGCAATTAGATCCCTCTTTATCACACTGCACAAAACAAATGTTCAAGTGGATCAAAGACCTCAACATCAAACCAGACACACTAAATCTGTCAAAAGAAAAAGAAAGGAAGAGTCTTGATATCATTGGCACATTCATAAACACAACACCAACAACCCAAGAACTAAGATCAACAAATAATAAATGGGACCTCACGAAAATTAAAAGCTTCTACAAGGCAAAGGACACTTTGGACTAAATGGTAGCTAAGATAATGGGCAAACATCTTTACAAACCCTTTATCCAAAATAAGGCTAACATATAAAATGGATAATGAAATCAAAAATTAAAAACCAACAAACTAAGTAATCCAATTAAAAATGGGGTACAGAATTAAACAGAGAAGTCTCAATAGTGGAATCCCTAATGGTTATGAAACACTTAAAAAATGTCCAACATCGTTAGTCATCAGAGGAATGCAAATCAAAACGACTCTGAGATTCCATCTTACACCCATCTGAATGACTAAGATAAAAAACCGAAATGACAGCACGTGTTGGCATGGTTGTAGAGAAAGGGGAATACTCCTCTGCTGCTAGTTAGGAGTACAAACTTGTACAATGATTGTGAAAATCAGTCTGGTGCTTTCTCAGGAAATTGAGAATAGTTCTACCTCAAAACCCAGCTACACCACTCCTGGCCATATACCTAAAAGAAGCTCCACCATACAACAAGGACACTTGCTCAACCGTGTTCATAAGAGCTTTATTCAAAAACTGGAAAAACTCAGATGCTCCTCAACCAACCAAAAAAAAAAAAAAAGAAAGATAAAGTAAATACAGTACACAAATGAATCCTACTTAGCTCTTACAAACAAAGATCAAGAAATTTGAAGATGAACAGATGGAACTATGGAAAATATCATCCTGACTGAGGTAACCCAAACCCAAAAAAGATATACATGGTATATACTCACTTTTAAGTTAATAGAAAATTTCTCTTTATACTGTAAGCTACTGTTGTTTTTCTTGGATGTCAGCTAGAGTCATAAGTCCCTCTTGCACTTTGGAAAAAGGACCTGGAAGACTCAAGTGACCTTAATATGCACTCTTTCAGGACTACCTTTCATGGTACTAGAAGGCACCATACAAGCTTCCAAATGAGGAGTGGAGTCAATAATCATTTCCATGGGGCTGGAGAGATGAATCAGTGGTTAAGAGCACTGACTTCTCTTCCAAAGGACCTGGGTTCAATTCCCAGCTTCCACATGGCCGCTCACAACTCTCCGTAACTCCAGGTCCAGGATATCTATCTTAGCAAGCAGAACACCAATGTACATACAATAAAAGTAAATAATAAAATAAATAATATATAAATATTTAGTTAAAATAAAGAATTAAAAATTATCATTTCCACTTATAATTCCTATGAACCAAAACAATGACCAGCATATATGAAACCACTAAGGGTGGAATAATGACATACATACTCTGATTGAACTTAAAGTCCATTCAACAAGGGGTAAAGGAAGCTTAGTACTCAAAATCTATCCAACTACCTGGGGCTAATTAATTCATGGATGTTGGAGGAGAACATCCAGGCACAACTTCTTCTCACACTGGGAGGAAAATCAGCAAGTTGAATCCAGAAAAGAGAGAGGCCCACCTAATCATCCTCTTCCTGAGACAACCTGTGACAGAGAGACAGAATGAAGAGTAAGTGCTTTTTAGCAAGCTAACATTACCAGAGGAGACTAGGAAACATGTAAATAACATTATTCAAGAGTTTCTCACAAAACTGAGCAATTAGCTAACTTCACATTAAAGAAAAGGGAAAAAAATGGTCAGTGGAAATGAGTCCCACAGGGAACTATGATGATTATTTTGTCTGGTTCCATTTTATTATTTCATCTCATTAAAAGAAAAACTTTACAGACCATGGCCTAAACCCATCCTGGGGATTAATTAAGAAAGAGTAGCCAGCTTCCTGAGTTGTTAGATTAGTTGTGTCTGGGTCACAGCTTAGCACATTCCCAGATAAAGGATAGGCACATCATTCCACAACAGCAGAGTCTTGGCCCCACAGTCACAGGAGAAACTGAGCCTTTTCTGAGACCTCACTAGAGCAGCCTTGGGCCTTATACTTCAGTCACTGTTGCAGGTAAGGGGCTGCTGATGGCCCCACTCTGCAGAGCTGTTAATTCCTAAGAGCAATCTCCCTGGGCCCCTGTTCACCCTGGAGGTGGAAGCTTCTGTCACATAATAAGGAAAGCACCTGTGGCACTACCAGAGGAAATCCTCATAGATAATGTAAAGGTAGGCAGTAGATGGAAGGTTGAGGTTAGCATCAGAGGCAGGGGTGACCACAGCCCTACATACCCTTGCTCAGCCTTCATCCTCATTGAGTTTGCATTAACATATCTCACTGGCCCCTCCCTGTGAACAGGAATTACAAATGGAGTCATTTGTTGGGCCAGAACATTCCCTGGAGCTTGAGAGGCAGCAAGAAGGTAGTAGCTCACCACCTCCTCCTTCTACTCTTATGTGCCCCAAGTGAAATAACATGCCAAGATGACTTTGATTCACAGATGCTTTGGAGATACGTAAGGAGGAAAAGCCATTTGCAGCACAGGTCTTGCAGATTCTGGCCTCCTTATAGTGGGAATCTCTGCTCTAACATCTCTCACACTCTCTGTATCACCTGTACCTCTGATCATAGCTTCTAATGGGCAGAACATGCTCACAAAGTCAGCAGATTCCCTTCAGGTTTATCAAGGAGAGAAAGTCTCCATCATCTGCAGGGAAAGTTGGAGCCTCCTCCACACGGATGGTACCTGTCCTGGCACTAGCAGAGTCCAGGACAAACCATCAAGGCCCTCATTTACGACACTTCAGTCAAGTTTAACGGAGTCCCCACCATTTTTTTTTTTTGGCAGCAGATCTGTGTCAAAATTCACCCCATCATTATTGCAGACTTTCAGCCTGAGTATTGTGCAGTTTAGCACTGCCTTGAAAGACTGAAAAGCCCTCCCACAGTGATTGAGCCCTGAACAATAATTCCCCACAAACCTGCTTTACCCACCTTCCCTGGACTCAGGGACTCCTCTGAGAAAAACAGCCGAGCACTTGGTGGGTGGACAGTGAAAAACAGCTTAACAGCACCAACACAGACTACTGCATGGAGTTGTCTTGTCTCCTTAGTCTCCTCTGTGGTCTTCAGCTTTTTTCACAGAAAAGACATGTGATCAAAATAACTAAAAAAAAAATAATAATAAGAGAGAGAGAGACAGAGAAAGAGAGAGAGAGAAAGAAAAGAGGAGGTTGGATTAGTTCACATTCATTCTTTCTCTCTCTCTACCCCATTGTTCTCCTTCCTCTCCCACACATCTTTCTCTATTAATCTCCTCTGGACACTGGGGCAACTCCACCTGACAGTCACTTTCCACCTTCTCTCAGTCACTCACTTCGGGATAGGCCTTCTTTACCTGAGGGTTTTGTCCTTCATGATGTTGCATCCTGATGGGACCCTGTAAAGCCACAACAAGGGAATAAGAAAAACATGCCCAGGATACAGTATTCCTCAGAGTAATAGAAATTCTGCTGTTCTCCTGAGTCTTCTACACAGCAAAGGACTCTAAAGTAGAGAGGAAGAAAGCTACAGAACCCAAAAAATTCTGAGCACAGGAGCCTTTCCTGAGACTGATACTCCACCAAGGACCATGCATGGATATAACCTAAGACACCTGCACAAATATAGCCCATGGCAGTTCAGTATCCAAGTGGGTTCCATAGTAATAGAAACAAGGACTGTCTCCGACATGAACTGATGGGCCTGCTCTTAAATCACCTACCCTGAGGGGGGGAGCAGCATTACCAGACCACAGAAGAAGACAATACAGCCATTCCTGATGAGACCTAATTGACTAGGATCAGAAGGAAGGAAAAGAAGACCTCCACAATCAGTGGAATTGGGGAGGGGCATGTGTGCAGAGGGGGGAGGAAGGGAGTGATTGGGATGAGAGGAGCGAGGGAACCTCAGGGGGAATACAAACTGAGTAAAGTGTAATTAATAAAGAATTAAAAATGCTTTCCTCATGCCCCCTTCACATAGCAAAAACAAGTTTGTCTTGGAGATTATTAACCTGCTAACAGTAATCAATAAATCTTTTGATTATAACTGAACTGAGTCTATTGTCTTGTCCCAACAAACAGAAACCCAGTAATATTGTTATATAGAGTAGTGCCCACTGAGCATCTCCCATGCAATGTCTCAGAATAAAAAAATTATTTTCAATTTTGATACTAGGAAGGTCTCTCATGAGACCTGGCAGCTGGAAATACCTCCATAAGAAATTTATGACTTAACATATTAACTTTTTTGAACTGGCCTCCAGAGTTCATTTTCCTATTCAATCACAATTTTGAATATTTTTTTTTCTCAGCTAATAAGGAAGTGATCAGATATTATGCTATTTTGTAAGCCAGGATGGCCTCAAACATGCATTCACCTGCTCAGCTTCTCAAAAATTGGGGTTACAGGTATGCACCTCTATGTTATTTTAAAACACAAAACCACCTTGTAAAGTATATAATTCTATGTGTTTGGGAAAGTGTGTTGCTATGTATCCAAAACTGTATTCAATATATAAGCCATAGGACCTGTCCTAGGATGGCAGCAACAAGCACACACTGTATCTGAAGGGCAAAGGATCCAAAACTCCAAAATTGGTGAGTGGAGGGGCATCTAAAGTGAGAACATCCACATTTGAGGCTTTCTGGGGGAGAGGAGACAACACATAAGCTTGGCCAGTTTGGATCCAGGTAACTCATGGTCATCTCCAGGGACTGAGAATGGTGAATATTCAACCCCACTGCACTTACCCTTGCCCTAAGAATAGGTCTCCCTGCTCATAAGAGGCAGGTTACAGTGGCCTGGGCCCCAAAGAAGGACATCCCTCCTCACCTGAAGCCTCAGTGGTTGCCCCAAGCATGATGATCTTTCATTCTCAGTGACTAAAATCCTGAAATGGCACAACCAGGCCTCACAGGGCTGCAGCTGCAGCAGGACAGCAGCTAGTTCAAACACAAACCTCTGTGCTCTGGCACTCCATGACTGAAATAGCTCAGATGGGCCTTCCAGAGGTGTGGCTGTGCCAAGGCAGCTGATCATCCAAGCAAGAACTTCTGTGTGTGGTGACTGAGATTGCAGAGGCAGCTACCCCAAGTACAGACCTCCCTGCCCGATGACAAAACAGTGGACACCAATGAGCCTATGGATCTCCTACACTCTCATTGCCCTGCAGACCCAAATCTGTGAGTAGAGAACAGGGGGATCCTCTGTGAACCTTTAAGTGAGTACTTGCAGAGCCCCAGATACAGGTTCTCTCTATGACAGCAGCTAGACATCTGATCCCTCCTACCCACACACCCACCATGAGCAACATAGGGATTTTTGAGACAGCATTCTAACATTGAAGCCCCTGTTCCATGGGTCTGCCAGTGGAATCTAGGCAAACCAGTAAAATCAGAAAAGTCCCAATCACAAAACATCCAAGAAATCAAGGATGCCATGAAAAGACGATTTTTTTATTAATAACACTTTATTTACTTTGTATCCCCCCATAAAACTCTCTCTCCTGCCCTTGTAGTCTTGCCATCTTTCTCCCTTCTCCATGCAAGCCCCTCCCCAAGTCCACTGATAGGAATAGTCTTCCTCTTCTTCCTTCTGATCCTAGTCTATCAGGTCTCATCAGGTTTGGCTGCATTATCTTCCTCTGTGGCCTAGTTAGGCTGCTCCCCTCTTAGGGGCAGGTTATCAAAGAGCAGGCCAATCAGTTCATGTCAGAGGCATTCTCTGTTCCCATTACTATGGAAACCACTTGGACACTGAACTGCCATGGGCTACATTGTGCAGGGGTTCTAGGTTATCTCTATCATTGGACCTTGGTTGGAGTATCAGTCTCAAAAAAGACCCCTGTTCCAAGATTTTTAGGTTTTGTTGCTCTCCTTGTGGAGCTCCTGTCCTCTCTAGGACTTACTATTTCCTACTTCTTTCATAAGATTCCCTGCACTCTCCCAAAAGGTTGGCCATATTCTCAGAATCTGTTTTGATACCCTCCAGGGTAGAGCTTTCAGAGGCCCTCTTGTGGCAGGCTCTTCTCCTGTTGCCTAGTTTTCTACTTCTTCTGATGTCCATCCTTTTTGCCTTTCTGAATGGGGATTGAGCATTTTAGGCGGCATCCTCCATCATGATTTTAGTGTAAAGATTTTAGTACACATTTTTATATTACATGTCTAATATAGACTTATGAGTGAGTATATGCCCTCTGTGTCTTTCTGCTTCTGGAAAACTCAGGAAAAAAACAAAATTTAAGAATAATACGAATATACAAAAAAAAATAAGTTTCCTGGCTCCAAAGTCCAGGAAATATTTTCAAGAAAATCATAGAAGAAAATTTTCCCAACAAAAAGAATGAGATGTCCATTAACAAACAAAACACCAAATAGACTAGACCAGAAAAGGAATTCTACACCTCACATCATAGTCAAAACACTAAACCTACAGAACAAACAAAAAATATTATAATCATCAAGGGGAAAAGGCCACGTTACATATAAAGGTACACCTATCAGAATCATACCAGATTTCTTAACAGAAACTATGAAAATCAGAAGGGCCTGGGCAGATGTCATGCAGACTCTAAGAGACCCCACATACCAACCAAGACTACTATACACAGCAAAGATTTTAATCAGCATAGCTGAAGAAAAGAAAATATTCTATGACAAAACTAAACTTTAACAATATCTACACCCAGCCCAACAAAAGATACTTGAAGGAAACCTCCAATCTAATGAAATCAACTACACCCCAAAAAACACAGGATATAGAAAATTTCACAACGAAAAATTAAAAGGAAAAAGCATTAAAACACAGTAACACCACCAACTCCACAAGAAAAGGAACTAACACTATTTGATCACTCTTATCTATCAACAATAACGGCCTTGACTGTCCAATAAAAAGACAAAGACTAACAGAATGGTTGCTGACACAGGATCCAACATTCTTCTGCAATTAAGAAACACACCTCTGCAACAAAAGTAAACATCTCAGAAAAAGGGCTGTAAAAATGTTTTTTCAATCAAATAGGCCCATTAACCAAGCTGGGATAGCTATCTTAATAGCTAATAAAATAGAAATTCAACCAAAAGTATTCAAATGAGACAAGGAGGGGCACTTCATTCACATCAAAGGAAAATAAAATCTAGCAGGAGGACATCAAAATCATGAACAGCTTTGCCCCAAATACAAGAGCACTTGCATTTGTAAATGAAACATTATTAAAGCTTAAATCACACATTGATCCCAACATGTTAATAGTCAGAGACTTCAGCACTCCACTCTTACCAAGGGAGAGATCATCTAGACAGAAGCTAAATAGGGAAATAATGATACTTACAGATATCCTAAATCAAATGGACATAATAGAAGTCTACAGAACTTTGAACACAAACTCAAAAGACTATACATTCTTTTCATCACCTCATGGAACCCTCTCAAAAATTGACCATATAGTCAGGCACTAAGTAAGCATGAACACATACAAAAAGATCAAAATAATTCCTCATATATTATCAGACCACCACACCTAAAACTAGACTCAATAACAGCAGAAATAACAAAAAGCCTGCATACACATGGAATTGAACAACTCTCTACTCATTTACAGCTTGGTCAGGCAAGAAATGAAAAAATAAATTAGAGACTTCCTAAAATTCAATGAAAATTAAGGCACAACATACCCAAACTTATGGGACACACAGAAAGCATGGCTAAGAAGAAAGTTCATAGCACTAAGTGCCTACAGAAAGAAGTTTGAGATATCTCGTACAAGCAACTTAGCCAAACAACTAAAACCTCTAGGAAAAAAAAGAAGCAGAAAACCAAACAGATGTAGATAATTGGAAATAGTCAAACTCACACCTGAAATCATTGAGTTAGAAACAAAGAAACCAATACAAAGAATCAATGAAAGCAACAACTGGTTCTTTGAGACAATCAACAATATAGACAAACCCTTACCCAAACTAACAAAAAGCAGAGGAGAAACTACACAAATCAGCCTAATCAGAAACGAAAATGAAGACATAATTACAGACACTGAGGAAATCCAAACAATCATTAGGTCTTACTTCAAAAGCTTATATGCCACAAAATTTGAAAATCTAAATTAAATGTACAATTTTCTTGACAGATCCCACTTACCAAAATTAAATAAAGATCAAGGAAATAGATGAATTAGTCCTATATCCCCCAAGGAAATAGAACCACTCATCAAAAGTCTCCCATCCCCCCCCCCAAAAAAAAAACTGGGCCAGACAGTTTAGAGCTGAATTCTACCATACCTTCAAAGAGCTAACTCAAATTCTCTTCATATTATTCCACAAAATATCAAAAGAAGGAACATTACCAAACTCATTCTATGAAGCCACAGTCATTTGATATCTAAACCACAAAAAGACCCAACAAAGAAAAAGAACTTCAGACCTCTCTCTCTTATGAACATTGATGCAAACATACTCAAAATACTTGCAAACTGAAACCAAGAACACATAAAAGATATCCACGATGACCAATAGGCTTCAACCCAGGCATACAGGAGTGGTTCAGTATA
Source organism: Rhombomys opimus (assembly GCA_010120015.1). Lineage (NCBI taxonomy): Eukaryota > Metazoa > Chordata > Mammalia > Rodentia > Muridae > Rhombomys > Rhombomys opimus. The sequence continues at coordinate 24,011 of REGO01001507.1, read as the reverse complement.
CAGAAATCCATCAGTGTAATCCACCATATAAACAAACTGAAGGAGAAAAACCACATGGTCCACTTCTTAGATGACAAAAAAGCATTTGAGAAATTGCAACACCCATTCATGTTTAAAGACTTGGAGAGATCAGGGATACAAGGCACATACATAAATATAGTAAAGACATTATAGAGCAAGCCTAAAGCCAACATCAAACTAAATGGAGAGACGCTTAAATCAATCTAACTGAAATCAAGACAAGGCAAGGCTGCCGACTCTCTCAGCATCTCTTCAACATAGTACTTGAAGTCCTATCTAGAGCAATAAGACAAAAGAGTTCAAGAGGATACAAATCAGAAAGGAAGAAGTCAAAGAATTAATATTTGCAGATAATATGATAATGTAAATTAGTGATGACAAAAATTCAACCATAGAACGTTCTAACCTGATAAACACTGTCTGCCAACTGGCTACATAAAAAAATAACTCAAAAACAAACAAACAAACAAACAAAAGTGGCCTTTCTGTATACAATAGGCAAAAAGGCTGAAAAAGAAATTAGGGAAGCAACACCCTTCACAATAGCCACAAATAACATAAAGTACTTGGTGTGACTTTAACCAAGCAAGTGAAAGATCTGTTTGAAAAAAAAAAAAAACAAAACTTCAAGTCTCTGAAGAAAGAAATAGAAGAAGATATCAGAAGATGGTAAGATCTCCCATGTTCATGGATCAGTAGTATTAAAACAATGAAAATGGCCATCCTGCCAAAAGCAATCTACACATTCAATGCAATTCTCATTGAAATACCAACACAATTCCTTACAGAACTTGAAAGAAATCTCAACTTCATATGGAAAAACTAAAAACCCAAAATTGATTTTAAAATCCTGTACAATAGATTCTCAGGAGGTATCACCATTCCTGATCTCTAGCAGTTCTACAGAACAATAAAAAAAAAAACCTGTATGTTACTAGCATAGTAACAGAATGATAGATCCATGGAATCAAATACAAGACCCAGAAATAAACCCATACACCAACGGATATTGATTTTTGACAAAGATGCAAAACCACAAACTGGAAAAAAACTTCAACAAATAATGCTGGTCTACTGGATGTCTACATGTAGAAAAATGCAAATAGAGACATATTAATCACCCTGCACAAAACTAAAATCCAACTGGATCAAAGACCTCAACAGAAAATCAGACACACTAAATTTGTTAGAAAAAAAGTGGGGAAGTACATGAACTCATTGGCACAGGAGACAACTTCTTGAAGAGAACACCAACAGCACAGGCTCTAAGATCAACAATCAATAAATGGGAGCTTTTCATGAAACTGAAAAGCTTGTGTAAGCAAAGGACACTGTCATCAAAACAAAGGGATAACCTACAGACTGGGAAAGGGTATTCAACAAACCTATATCTGGCAGGGAGCTAATATTCAGAACATATAAAGAACTCAAGAAGTGAAAAAGCAATAAATTGTGTAATACAATTTAAAAATGGGGTACATACTAAACAGAATTCTCTTAGAAGAATATCAAATGTCAGAGAAACACTTAAAGAAATGCTCAATGTCCTTGGTCATGAGGGAAATGCAAATCAAATCGAACCTGAGATTTCACCTTACACCAAAAGAATGGCTAAGAACAAAACTTCAAGTGACAACACATACTGGAGAAGATGTGGAGAAAGGAAAATCCTCCATCACTGCTCTTTGGAATGTATACTTGTACAACCACGTTGAAAATCATTCTGGCACTTTGTTAGACAATTAGGAACAGTGTTTCCTCAAGATTCAGCTTTAGCACTCCTAGGCATATATCCAAAATATGCTGAAGCACACAACAAGGACATTTGCTCAACCATGTTCATAGCATATTTATTCGTAATAGGAAGAATCTGGAAACAACCCAGTTGTCCCTCAAGTGAGGAATGGATACAGAAATTGTGATACATTTCTACAACGGAATTGCAAAAAAAAAATTTTAAATGAAATCATGAAATTTGCAGGCAAATGGTAGGATCTAGAAAAGTTCATCCTAAGTGAGATATCCTAGAATCAGAAAGAAATACATGGTATATACTCACTCATAAATGCATATTAGACTTATAATATAAGATAAACAAACTAAAATCTGTACAACTAAGGAAGTAAGCAAGAATGAGGACCCAGGGTAAGATGATGACTCCTCACTCAGAACGGCAAACAGTACGGACATTGGAAGAGGGAAAAAACAGGGAACATGACAGGAGCCTACAACAGAGAGCCTCTGAAAGGATCTACCCAGAAGCGTATCAAAACATATCCTGAGATTCATAGCCAAACTTTGGGAGGAGTGCAGTTAATCTTATGGAAGAAAAGGGAAATGCTAAGACCAGAAAGGGGCAGGAACTCCACAAGGAGAAAAACAAAACAAAAATATCTGGGCACAGGGTACTTTTCTGAGACTGATTCTCCAACCAAGGTCCATGCATGGAGAAACCTAAAACCCCTGCACAGATGTAGCCCATGGCAGCTCAGTCTCCAGGTGGATTACCTAGTAAGGGGAATGGGGGCTTTCTCTAACATAAACACAGTGCCTGACTCTTTGATCACCATCCCTGAGGGGGAAGCAGTCTTACCAGGTCACAGAGAAAGACAAATCAGCCAGTCCTTATGAGACCTGATTAGCTAGGGTCAGATGGAAAGAGAGGAGGTCCAACCCTATCAGGGGACTGAGGGAGGGGCATGGGAGGAGGACAGGAGAGGAGAGTGGGATATGGAGAAGACGAGGAAGGGGGCATAGCTGGGATACAAAGTGAATAAATTGTAATAAACAAATATCAGATGCATATATCCAGTAGACACAGACATATAGACCAAAGCATACCACATGAACACTTTCCCAGAGTTCCTCATCTTTCTGTGTTCTGATAATGCAATCTGGGTCTTTCAAATATATACAGCCTTCTATAATTGCAGCATTAAACTGTTTATTATATGAAAAAAAACAATTCAGACATTTAAAAGAAACCAAGAGTTGGTTCTTTGAGAAAATCAATAAGATAGACAAATCCTTAACCAAAGTAAATAAAAGGCAGAGAGAAACGAGACAAATTAACAAAATCAGAAACAAAAAGGAGGCCATAATGACAAACACTTAAGAAATTCAAAGACTCGTTAGGTCTAACTTCAAAACTCAATACACCATAAAATTTGAAAATCTAAATGAAATGGACAATTTTTTGATAGATCCTTTACCAAAGTTTGAGGCTCCTTAATCTAAACAAATAATCACAGGATGATGTATTCTTTGTAAATGATTTTAAAGTCTATCCTACTTTATAGAGATTCATCATAGCGTCAAGGCATAACAAAGAGATATCTAAAGTCAGCATGACACCATAAACATCACTGATACTTTTACTGTATCCTCTCAGTGCAAAACCACACATTGTAAATCTCTTAACTTAGCTTTTTTTATCTATACACATCAGTGTTGCCAAAAATATGGAAGAAAGGAGGCTATCTCTTGATTAATTTTCTACTGAAGGTTGCATCAATTAGTCATGCATAGCAGATCTCAGGCAGAAGGGGGAAGTGGGCAGGCCCAGGGGTGTTTGTGGTACAGCCAGTTGGTGAGACTCTCAAGGAGGTTTGTGTTGGAGGCTGAAGCACTGTGGGAGGATAGCTGTAACCCTGCTGACAGTAATAAACTGCCAGGTCTTCAGCCTGCACACTGCTGATGGTGAGAGTGTAATCTGTCCCAGATCCACTCCCTGTGAAGCGATCAGGGACCCCAGTGTATCGATTGGATGCCTTCCAGATCAGCAGTTTAGGAGGCTGCCCTGGTTTCTGCTGGTACCAAGTTACATAACCACTCACACTCTGACTTGACTTACAGCTTAGGGTGATTCTGTCTCCTACAGATGTGGACATGAATTCAGGAGACTGAGTCATCACAATGTTCCCCTCAGCACCTGCAACCAGAAATACACAATGAGTATACACACACACACACATGATACAAATGTTGGGATAAAAAATGCCTTTTCTAATGGCATTGCCTGCATACAATTGGATTCATATAATAAATAGCTGTTTCTCTACGAATGAATTACTTTGATGATATTCTAATAATCTTTAATGTCTCACCAGACAACCAGAGGAGCAGGAATATGAAGACCTGGGTCTGTGATTCCATCTTGGTGGTCCAGCCCGTCTGATGCTTTTCTGTAAAGGCCTGGGTTTATAAATTATGGGCAGATGGGCTGTCTTGTAGGGACCTATGCAAAACAGACATAACATGAGAAAGTAAATAGCCAGCATACTGGGCTGTGAAAGAATCTAGGTTAAATCTTCAGCCAAAAATACCATCAAAGCAAATAAGCAATCACTGGGGAAAAAGTCAACATAGAAGCTCAAGGACCAACTTAGAGCTCTCAATCTGAAAATATCGAGATGCACTCATGACAGGCTTCCATTAAAATCAAAAGCATTTAAGTAAAGTGAGTTTAATAGTAATAATACTAGAAAGCCTTTGATTACAATCCTGAGGAAACAATAAATATCCTAATCAACAACAGCAGAAAGAAACAGGAGAAGCAGGAAGAAGTAAGGAAACAAGAACGGGAAAGTAGAAGTAGAGTAGGTGAGAGAAAGGAAAGAAAAGAGAGATGGAGGGGAGAGGGAAATCTGGATTGGAGAGGGATTGAAAATGTGGAGAGGAGAGAAAAGTTGAGTGGCTAATGGAAATACATATTAAAACAGAAAGGTTTGGGAAGAGAGTCAGGTCAGGAGTTATGAGCATTTGATTCTCTTATAAAACACTCATATTTGATTCCAATGAATTGTTTGATGATTCTTAGTCATCTGTAATTCCAGTATGGCATACACATGGTGCACATATATACATATATACATACATACATATCTAAATACATACATAGATTTTGAGATGTGTGCCCTGAGCTTCTGCTCCAGCTAAACCAAGTTCTGCCACCTGCTGTCTTCATTCTGCTATCATGGATTCTAGTTCTTTGAAAGCCCCCAAAGAACCCTTTCTTAAAAAGTGGCTTTGGTCATGTTGTTTTCAAGTAAATTTTTATTTTTTACATTAATTGTATTTTATTTGCTTTATATCCTAATTGTAGCCCTTCCCTCATTCCCTCCTAATACCACCCTCACTCTCTCCTTTATCATTTTCTATGCCTCTCTCTAAGTCCACCAATAGGGGATGTCCACCTCCTTTTGATCTGAAACCTAGCTAATCAGGACTCATCAGAACTAGCTGTATTGTCCTCCTCTCTGGCCTGGCAAGACTGCGCCTCCCTCGAGGGTGGGGTAACAGGATTCAAAGACAAAGCCACTCAATTCATGTCAGCGACAGTCCCTCTTCCCCTTACTAGGAAACCCATTTGGATAATGAGTTTACATAGGCTGCATCTATGCAGGGGTTCTAGGTTATAGCCATGAATGGACCTTGGTTGGAGTATCAGTCTCAGAAAATAGACCTGAGCCCAGATATTTTGGTTCTGTTGCTCTCCTTGTGGAGCCCCTATACTCTCCAGGACTTACTAACTACCTCTTCTTTCATATGATTCCGTGCACTCTGCAAAAAGTTTGATTATGAGTCTCAGCATCTGCTTTGATATACTGCTAGGTAGAGTCTTTCAGAGGTCCTCTGTGGTAGGCTCCTGTCCTGTTTCTTGTTTTTTTCCTTCTTCCGATGTCCATTCCATTTGTGTTTCTAAGTGAGGATTGATCCTCTTACCCTGGGTACTCCTTCTTGTTTAGCTTCTTTAGTTGTACAGATTTTAGTATGTTTATC
>REGO01001507.1:6206-18108 GCA_010120015.1 Rhombomys opimus | reverse complement strand
TTTTTCTATATTAATTACACTTTACTCACTTTGTATCCCTCCCGTGGTTCCCACCATCCTCCCATCCCAATCCCTCCCTTCCTCCACCCACTGCATGCATGCCCCTCCCCAAGTCCACTGATAGGGGAGGACTTCTTTTCCTTCCTTCTAATCCTAGTCCATTAGGTCTCATCAGGAGTGGCTACCTTGTCCTCTTCTGTGGTCTGGTAATGCTGCTTCCCCCTCAGCGGGAGGTAATTAAAGAGCAGGCAAAATTGTTTAGCTTCTTTAGGTGTACAGATTCTAGTATGTTTTTCCTATCTAATAGTATCCACTTATAAGTGAGAATATTTCCTCGTCTTTAATTGCTGAGTAGTATTCCACTGTGTAAATGTACCACAATTTCTGTATCCATTCCTCAGTTGATGAACACCTGGGTTGTTTCCAGGTTCTGGCTATTACAAATAAAGCTGCTACAAACATAGTTGAACAAATGTCATTGTTGTGGACTTGCTCAACTTTTGGATATATGCCTAGGAGTGCTATAGCTGGATCTTGAGGAAGCACTTTTCCTAAGTGTCTGAGAAAGAGCCTCATGTGTTATCACTTGAGTTTTTGATCTTAGCCATTCCGATGGGTGCAAAGTGAAAACTCAAAGCTGTTTTGATTTGCATCTCCCTGATGACTAAGAACATTTAGCATTTCTTTAAGTTTTTCTGCCATTCAATATTCCTCTATTGAGAATTTTCTGTTTAGCTCTGTACACCATTTTTTAATTGGATTACTTGGTTTGTTGCTTTTCAGCTTCTTTAGTTCTTTGTATATACTGGTTATTAGCCCTCTGTCAGCTATAGGGTTGGTAAAGATCCTTTCCCAGTCTGTAGGCTGTCATTTTGTTCTGACAACAGTATCTTTTGCTTTATTTACAGAAGATTTTCAGTTTCATGAGGTCCCATTTATTGATTGTTGCTCTTAGATGACATTTGTTAGCATATTGTTTACATGGGTGTCATGGGTTTTGATTTCATAAATGTTAAATTTTCTCATAAATATAAGATAAAATCCTGGAAGATAGAGTCTATCAAGACACAGTCATACTTCTTTACTATAGAGTGAGGTTTAAAGGTCTCTATATTTGAGAGCAGAATGGGAGAATTCAGAGTGGTATGTGACCCTAGAGGAAGAGAGAGAGGTAGACATGTAGCTTAGAAAGAAAATTATTACATGTACCTTCTCACTTAAAAATATTTTATTTTAAACATGAATATTTAAACATGAATACAACTATAGTGGGTATCTAGAAGGGGAACTAGGTGAGGGAAAGTAACTTGTAGTCAATGAAACATGGAATAGAGAGAAAGAGGAGGGTGTGTCTTTTTAAGAATTATTATGGCAATGATAAAATGTCATGACCAAAAGCGAAATAAAAGGATGGGAAATTTTATTTTTCTTATACTTCCAGGTAACAGTCCATCACTCAGGAAGTCAGGAAAGGGATTCAAACAGAGAAGGAGCCTAGAGGCAGAAGCTGAGCACAGGCCATAGAGGAGAGATACTTACTGGATTCCTCCTCATAGCCTGCTCAGTTTGCTTTCTTGGGGAACCTGGGTCACCATCAATGGCTGGCATCACCTACAATGGACTCCATCCTCTGCCATAAAATAGTAATAAAGAAAATACCCTACAGGCTTACCCAATGCCCAGTACTACTAAGACTTTTTCTCTATTGAAGTTTGCCCCTCTCCGATGATTTTAGTTTGTGTTTATTTGTCATAAAATCTCATCAGTATTTGGTATAAATATGACTATATAACATAATCTTTAAAGTAGATTGCTTTTATAGAATACAACTTTATGTATAATGTGTATATTCCACTACAGTTAATTTTTCAACAAAGACAGGATAAGGAGCAGTGTGGGTAGGAAGGTGCTCTCTGAGTCTCTCCTGCTGCCAATGTGTTTTCTGGCCATATGTAGAACGTATGGAGACTGTGGAATTTAGATAGGTAAATATGCATCACTTTCATTGTTTACTTATTCAGTATCTGCCAGATAGTTGATGTATTCCTACCTTGCTCAAATGTTTATTTATGTAACATAATTCCTCATGATTTTTGTAAGTACTTTCATTTTTACTAAATAACTAGTACAGAAACTAATTTTATACAAAGGTAATATCGGAATTTAACCATGAAAAATAAGGTCATTACTGGAATTTGAAGATTATCCATTTTAAATATATAGATATTAAGATGAAAAGAAAAATTTTAATTAATTCTAAAAACTAATTCTGCTAATGAATACAGCCATAAAAATGAGAATATTTTTTGGCAAATCACCTTTAAAATCATGCTATCAAGATAGGCAAAAGTAGTGGAAAATAATTATTTAATCTTCACTCAAACTAGTATCTCCCATAAAAGACTAAAGGACATATTGGCCCTTGAGTGCTCTCCTAGACTTTCAATTCTATTTGACTAGGGTAAGGCTGTCTAACTGACCATTGTACTGATAGGAGAGTGATTACTAGGCTAAGTAGAGCTAAAAAAAAAGATGTTTCAGACGCTGGCTGTCAGGCTGAGCTCTAAAGGTGTCTGTATTACAAGCTAATGCACTGAGGAGGAGGCTGAAACACTCTTCATGGTAATAACCTGTCACATCTTCAGTCTGAATGCTCATGGTGATGAAAGTGAACTCTGTCCTGGATCCAGGAGCAGTCAAGATGCCTGGTAGTTACCCAGGTGTACAAATGAGAAGACTTTCTCTGCTTTTGGTGGAATCAGGCTAAATAACTGGTTCTGAGAGCTGGGCAGATACCACTGATCTTGCAGCTGGTGATGACCCTCTATGCTGTAGACATGGCCAGAGAGGACCTCTACTTTGACCAAGTTCCTCCACAAACTACTCCTCTTTAGTCTCCCCCAGAAGAAGCCTAAAGTTCATAGCTCCTCCTGGAGGTGACCAGTGTAAATTATGTTAGCCCCAAGCTCTATTAAAATGTTTTAATTTATGCGCACAATCAATAGTAAAGCTAGAATTCCAAAACGTGTAGTATATAGATGGGGCTGTGAGTTACAATCACTTCCAATCTTATTAGGATTTCCAGGAAGGATGGCTGGTAGTGGTGAGACACATAAAAAATGTTTAGATTGGCATTCCTAGCCATCTTCCTAAGATATTACCCCTACAACATTATTGGACTTAATTTGATATATATTATGGTATTAAGAGTTACATCTGTGCCCAGTTTGGTTGACAGGTGCCTATGATCTGTGAATTTAGGTTGCTGCCAGAGCAGAAACAGGCATATGTCAACAACCTATGATAAATAGTTTACTGACACAGAAACACAGCTAGACATCATTTCAAATGTATGTATGGACACACTCTCCTGTCTCCCATTGCATAGTTTCATTAACATGTACATATGTTGTCATTCAAAGGAAGTTAACATGTAAATTTCCTATTCCTTTACATTTATGACACAGTAGTTAGTACTGTTAGTCAGAAAAAAATACTAAGGTGATAGACAATAAGATGAAAAGTGAATGAACTGGTGAGAGATGCAACAGAAATAAAGGGAGAGGAATGCCATCTTCAGAAGCAGGTACTTGAGAGCAGGCCTGATGGAAGAGATTTGTCAGTTCAAAGTGCAGAGTGGAGCCCTTTACCCATGCATAGGGCTCTGTGTTCATGAAAGGCAGAAGGTCTTAAATGCACAGAGCCTGGGAAAGCTCATCCTTGTAGAAACAAATAAAATGGCTTGTTCATAGAGGCCAGCATATAACTGAGACTGCCTGACATGGGAAGTCTCTCGGTAATTTTGAGGTTAATGCTAAGGGCAATAAGAGCCTGTGAGACAATGGTCACAGTGAGGACATGTTTTCTCTGAATACATATTATTCAATGTTGTGTTGACACACAAAGGAGAAGAAAATGTGGAGACTGTTATCATTTCTGTGTGGAGATAGAAAAGTTGCTATTTCAGACACTGGCTGACAGGCTGAACTCTAGAGGGGGGTTGTATTTCAGGCTGACACACTTAGGACTCTAGATATTAACTTTTAAGAAGTATTTCCCATCCTTACATGAAACATAGCGAATGAAATTAATGGTAATGACTACAAATGCAAACATTTTCAAGAAACTATGTAGGTGATGGTCTTTGAACCTAGAAAAAAAGCTACCATTGTTTGTTTTATATTGATTTCTTAATCGATATGTATCAAACTGCTTTCACATCCTTAGATTTGATCACATAGAATCATGCTATTCTAAAATCCTCTTCTTACAGTACAAAGAAGGTAAGATAGAAGCTCAGAATTAGTCAAAGTACAGAGAACATATAACTGTGGAGTACTCACATTAAAGAGAATGTCTCTGACCCAAGTCTTGGGGATGTTCATGGAGAATAAACAGAATCCACATATAGACCAGACACTAAACAAGGGCTGCAAGACAGCGCCTTTTTATACAGTTTTATTTTTATTAATTACAGTTTATTCACTTTATATTCCATCTGTAGCTCAGTCCCTGTTCCCCTCCCAATCTCATCCTTCCTTCCTCTTCTCCATCCATGCCTCTCCCCCACTCTACTGTTAGGAGAGGTCCTCCTCCTCTCCCATCTGATCCTACAATATCAGGTCTCATCAGTAGAGGCTGCATTGTCTTCCTCAATGGCCTGGTAAGGCTGCAAATCCCTGAGGGTGGGGGTGATGAAAAAGTAGGCCAAACAGTTAATTTCAGAGACAGTCCCTTTTCTCATTACTAGGCAACCAACTTGGACACTGAAATACCATGGGCTACATCTGTGCAGGGGTTCTAGGTTATCTCAATGAATGGTCCTTGGTTAGAATATTAGTCTCAGAAAACACCCTTTGTGTCCAGACTTTTTGGTTCTGGTGTTCTCCTTGAAGCTCCTGTCCATTCCAGGTATTTCTATCTCCCCTTTCATAAGATTCTCTGCACTCAGACAAAAGTTTGGCTATGAGTCTCCGCACCCACTTTAGTACCCTGCAGGTTAGTCTTTCAGAGGCTCTCTGTGGTAGGCTCCTGTCCTGTTCCAATATTCTTGATTTTCTGATGCCCATCCATTTGTCTTTCTGAATGAAAACTGAGCATCTTACCCAGAGTCTTCCTTCTTGATTAGCTTCTTTAATTGTACAGAGTTTAGTAATGTTATCCTATATTACATGTCTAATATCCACTTATGAGTGAGTATATATCCTGTGTGTCTTTCTGCTTCTGGGATACCTCACTCAGGATGAACTTTTCTAGTTCCCACAATTTGCCTGCAAATGTTGGTGATTTCCTTCTTTTTAATTACAGAGTAGTATTCCGTTGTGTAAATGTACCACAATTTTTGTATCTATTCCTCAACTGAGGGTCTTCTGGGTTATTTCCAGCTTCTGGATATTACAAATTAATCTGCTACGTACAAGTTAGACCAAATATTCTTCTTGTATACTTGAGCACCATTTGGATATGAGCTTAGGAGTGGTATAGCTGAATATTGAGTTAGTGCTATACCTAATTGTCTGAGAAAGTGCCAGATTGATTTACAAAGTGATTGTAAAATTTCACATTCCCACCAGCAATGGAGGAAGGTTCTTTTCTAGTCTAATTTATTAGGTGTTTTGTATTTTCTTTTCTAGTGTAATTTATTAGGTGTTTTGTAGTTCTCTTGAATTCTTATAGGCCTCTTCTTTAAGTTGGGGAAGTTTTCTTCTATGATTTTGTTGAAAATATTTTCTGGTCCTTTGAGACGGGAATCTTCTTTTTCCTCTATTCCTAATATTCTTAAGTTTTGTCTTTTCCTGTTTACTTGGATTTCTTGGATGGCTTGTGTCAGGAATTTTTTAGATTTTTTATATTCTTGGATGGATACATCAAATTCTTTTATTGTATCTTTCACACCTGAGATTCTTTCTTCTGTCTCCTGTAGTCTATTGGTTATGCTTACCTTTGTAGTCCCTGTTTTCTTCCCTAAGCTCTTCCTCTCCATGATTTCCTCTATTTATGTTTTTTTTTTAATTTTTCCAATTCTATCTTCAGATCTTGCACCATTTTGTTGATTTCATTTATCTGTCTGACTGTATTTTCAAGTTTTTCCTTCAATTCTTTCACCTGTTTGAACATTCCTCTCTTTTATTTGTTTCAGTGACTTAATTATTTCCTTTCTCAAGGACACAAATTGTTTGGCTGCATCTTCCTATATGTCTTTAAGGATAGCCATAATCTGCTTGACTTTATCTTCCTTTAATTCTTTATGCATTTTATTTCTTTCCTTCATTATCCTCTTCATGAGGATAGATGTTAGGTCATCTACTTGAATTTCACTTATGGTAATGTGTCCAGGGCTACTAGCCCATGGATAACTGGGTTATAGAGATTTCATATTGCTTTGCCTTTTGTTGGTTGTGCATTTATGCTGGCCTTTAACCATCTGGCTGTCTCAGGTGTTGGCTGTTAATTTCTGGTGCCTGCTAGAATCCTATGGTGGAGAGAATCCCCTTGGCAGGGTTCTGAAAGAGGCATACTCAGCTTTCAGGATATGGTCAGTAAAATGGTGGTACTTCTAAGGAATTGCTACAGTTCACCTCAGGTGTATGGATCTGCATGGTAACTGTGGTTGTTGTTGTTCAGGAATGTTCTACTCTCACCAGGAGAAGTCCTGGATACAGCTGCCCTGCCTCTGGTTTTCTTGCTCTGAATTCTTTGAGCTGCTGCTACTGCTCTTACGCAGTGTTTGCCTGAAACAGCCTTTTTGAAGAACCAGAGAGTTCTACAGTTTCAGCAGTTTACCTAGGGATAACTGGTCAACTTTGGAACAGAATCAGGGAGCGAATCCAGTGGTTCTCAGGCTTCTGTAGGTCTGAGATTGGAGCTGTGTGCCCCAGTATCCTAGGGGTAATCAGTGACAGGTGAGCACAGCACTCATTCACTCAGCAGGAGGCAAAATCCTGGAGCCTGCATAATCCCAGAGACTTTTCTGGAGCTGGTTGTCCTGAGGTTGGACCTTATTTTCCCCATTTGTTGAGTATCCTCCCAACAGGGACACTGAGTCTTTAGTGTTTTGTGTTCCACAGTTCTGTATGGCATGGCGAGTAGAACACAAAAGTGAAGGGTCCTGGCTCTGTATTGCTGGACACTGGGTGCCTGGGTGCCTGCAAGAACGTAGGTACTTTTCCTGAGATCTTTTCAGGGGTAGGGGGACTAAGTTGAGAGCCCTGGGGCCAGACCTGTTGTTTGTCTCAAATATAGGGTTTCCTGTTGAGAGAGAAACTCAGTCTCTGGTGCCCAGGAGCCCACAGTTCTATCTTGGATGGAGCTTCAGGCATGCAGGCAGGTCTCTGGGCAGGCAGCTGAGAACCCTCCTAATACCAGATTCCTTTTCCAGGGGTTGTCTTGGTGACCTGAGCTCATTCCCCATTGCTTCCTTCACAGTGGAGTGTTCTCTCGCCTGGAAATCCCAATCTCTGATGTTTGTGGAGCCCACAGTTCAGTCTGGGGTGGTGTCAGAGCCTACAGGCATGCAGCTCTGGGCTTATGACCAAGTGCCTGCTGGGACCCAGGAAATCTTCTGCGGTTTAGATGGGTGACCTGAACCTGATAAATTCCCACACTGTGGGGTTTGCTCTCACCTGGGAAATATGATGGTTGTTGTTTTAGGGTAAAGAGTACAATCTGTTGTTTACTATGTAGTCCCTACTGTGCTGCTGATCAGAAACATTGTCCTCCCAGCACTGCATCTTGTTATTTGTGAATAATTTGCCCATTGCATTCATGAGAAAACTGCCACAGTAGCAATGTGCAACAGAGTTGACCCATTACCATTTCCTCATGCAAGGGGAAGGGGCCAATGTGGCCTTATCCTTCACTGAAGGTCAATGAGTAAGAAAAGAGGGTGGGGAGAGTGAAGCGTCATTTTCTTAAATGGTGTAGCCCATATTCCAGAAAATAATCAGAAGAAAAAATAAGGAACAGCAACTTGAAAAAAGAATGGTTTGGGGAAGACATATTCACCAGGAGACAGTGGAGGAATATTAAAGAGAATGGAATGAAATGCTCAAAATATAATTCATACATGCTTAAATTTTCAAATCTAAGTTCTGAATAATTCCCAATTTCACAAATGCAATTGGCACACAATCAGTATTTGGAAACTTATTCTGATATTATGTAGAAAGAACTCTCAGTTTGCTGACCCAAATATTCCTGACTCTGCATTCAACACACTGTCCCCAGTATGTGTGGTCAAGCAGCAAGTTGCATGTCTCTAAAGGGATTCAGCAGCTATATTACAAAGGAGGACCTCTAGAGTGGCAGGTTACTTGAGTGGATCTGACCAAATCACAGGACCCTTATAACACACACTTAGACAAAAACAAACATATCAGGAAGAATCATGACATAAACAGGAGTAGTCTCCAATACCAACTTTCAATAAAAAAGAACCATGATGAAAAGCAAATAAAACTATTGCATGTTGCCTAACAGCCACTCATTTTAGACTTTGAAAGACCCTGAGTAGAAACCCCTTATGCACCATACTTACTCATGTAGAGTACCAGACTCAAAATTGGTGAGCTGCCATATCATTAGCCATTTGTTACTCAAGATAAGGGAAAACAATTTACCACATGCTGTTAGAATATCAGAGACTGATATGTATACAACCCAAGAAAACTAACTACTTTCAAAAAAACACAGGAAATAATTAACCTCATTACAGCAAAACAAAAAGTAGCCAAAGCAACACAAACTTACTACCACAGCCAACATTAAAATCAAAGGATCTAACAGCCACTGGTCATTAATCTCTCTCAACATCAATGGACTCAATTCTCCAAAAAAAAAATGACACAGACTAACAGAATGGATGCGTAAATAAGACTCACAAAGATAGACATTACCTGAAAATAAAGAGCTGGAAGACAATTTTCCAAGCAAATGGAAACAAGAAGCAAGCAGGAGTAGTCATTCTAATATCTGATTAAAGAGCCTTTCAGCCAAAATTAATAAAAAGAGATACAGAAGGACACTCCATACATGTCAAGGGAAAATTCTAACAGTAAGATATCACAATCCTAAACATCTATGCCTCAAATAAAAAGGCACCCACATTTGCAAAAGAAACATTAATAAAACTTAAACCACATATAGATCACCACACATTCATAGTGGGAGAATTCAACAACCCCACTCTCAACAAAGAACAAGTCAACAAAACAGAAATTAAACAAAGAAACAATGTCTCTAAAAGAGGTCATGAATCAAATGGACCTAGCAGACATCTACAGAACCTTACACCCAAACACAAAAGAATTTACCTAGAATTCAATGAAAATGAAGTCACAACTTACCCAGACTTATTGGACACAGTGAAAGCAGTACTAAGAGGAAAGATCGTAGCACTAAGTGCCTTCATAAAAATAAATTTGAAATATGTCAAACAAGCAAATTAACAGCTAACCAGAAAGCTCTAAAATGAAAAACTAAAAACTAAAAAAGCAGACTCACCCAAGGGGATTAGAAACCTGGAAATAATGAAACTCAGGGTTGAAATCAATGAAGTAGAAACAAAGAAAATAATTCAAAAAAATCAACCAAACCAAGATCTGATTCTTGAAAAAAATCAACAAGATATACAAACCCTTAGCCAAACTAACTAAAAGGCAGAGAAATATTATTCAAACAACAAAATAAAAATGGAAAGGGGGACATAATGACAACGAGGATATCCAAAAAATCAATAGGTCTTACTACGAAAACCTATGTACCCCAAAATTTGAAAATCTAAATAGAATGGATAATTTTCTTGATAGATTCCAATTACAAATATTGACTCAAGATCAGGTAAATAAATTAAATAGTCCTATGTCCCCTAAAGAAATACAAGCAGTCATCAAAAGTCTCTTATTCAAAAACAACTCAGGGCCAGTGGTTTCAGCACAGAATTTCACCAGACCTTCAGAGAAAAGCTAACACTCTACAAAATTCCACAAAATAAAAACAGAAGAAACATTACCAAACGCTTCCTATGAGGCCACAGTCACCTTGATACATAAACCTCACAAAGACCCAACAAAGAATGAGAATTTCAGAACAATTTCCCTTATCAATATTTGAAGTAAAAATATTCAATAAAATACTCACAAACCAAATACAAGATATCATCAAATATGGCGAAGTAAGCTTCATCCCAGGTATGCAGGGGTAGTTCCATATACAGAAATCTATCAAAGTAATCAAATATATAAATAAACAAAAAGAAAAAACAACATTATCATCTCCTTAGATTGTGAAAAACCATTTGACAAAATCCAACACCCATTCATGTTTAAAGTCTTGGAGAGATCAGGTATACAAGCCACAAAGAAACATAGTAAAGGCAATATACAGCAAGCCTATAGTCAACATTAAAGAAAATGGAGAGAAACTTAAATCAATCCCACAGATATCAGAAATAAGAGAATGCTGCTAACTACCATCATATCTCTTCAATATAGTACTTGAATTCCTAGCTATAGCAATAAGATGATTAAAGGAGATCAAGGGAGCTCAAATCAGAAATGAAGAAATGAAAGTATCACTAGTAACAGAAAATATAATAGTATATATGAGTGACCCAAAAGATTCTACCAAGGAACTCCTACAGATGATAAACAGCTTCAGAAATGTGGCTGGACACAAAATTGACTCAAAAGAATCAATAGCTTTCCTGTACACACACACACACACACACACACACACAAATGAGCTGAGAAAATAATTAGGGAAACCATACTCTTCACAATAGACACAAAAAAACATTAAAGACCTTGGTGTAACTCTAATCAAGAATGTAAAAGACTTGTAAAAGAAAACAAAACAAAACAAACAAACAAACGAAAAAAAAAAAAAACTTCAAGTCTCTGAAAAGAAATTGAAGATACAAGAAGATGGAAAGATACCCCAAGCTCATGGATTGGTAGGAATAACATAGAAAAATGATCATCTTAAAAAAAACAATTGTAGTATTATTATAGAAGGGAAACTCAATGTGGAAGGGAAACTTGTGCTAAATGAAACATGGAACAAAGAGAAAGAGAAGGATAAAGAGTATCTCTTCTTTAGGATTACTATTATTATGATAAAACATCATGACAAAGCAACTTAAAAGGATGAGAAAATTTATTCTTCTTACACTTCCAGGTAACATTCCATCACTGAGGGAAGTCAGGGATGGGATTCAAAGAAGGAACCCAGAGGCAGCAGCTGAGCAGAGGCCATGGAGGGGTGCTGCTTGCTGGTTTCCTCCTCATGGCTTCCTTAGGCTGCTCTGTTGCAGAACCCAGGGTCACCATCAGTGGCTGGAATCACCTTCAATGGACTGCATCTTCCCCCATCAATTGCTAATTAAGAAAATTCCTTACAGGCTTGCCCAGTACCCAGTAGTACTAAGGCAATTTCTCAATTGAGGTTTGTCCTTTTCAGATGATTCTAGTTTATGTCGCTTTGACATAAAATATCATTAGTATTGGGCATAACTAGGATTGTATAGCATAATCTGGAAAAAAGATTGCTTTCATAAAGTTCAACATTATGTGTAATGAGTATAGGCCAGGACAGTTAATTTTTCAACAAGTACAAGATGACAAGGGAGGTGCTCTCTGAGGCTCTGCTGCTACCCATGTGTGTTCTGTTAATATGCAGTACACATGAAGACTGATGGATTTAGTCAGGTGAATATGCATCAGTTTCATTGATTGCTGATTCAGGGTCAGCCAAAAATTTAATGAATTCTCGCCTAGCTCAAATGTACATTTACATAACATAATTCCTTGTGATTTCTGTGAGTACTTTCAGTTTTAATAAATAACTCAGACACACACAAATTTTATATACAGGTAATATTTATTCATAAGTAAATCAGAAGTTC